>JAQFVV010007682.1:0-66225 GCA_028023455.1 Epiperipatus broadwayi
TTTTAAATTTTATTACTTCATAATTTCTAATTTTGAAATTCAATTCTACTTGAAATTGAAAATATGTAAATTTATTCTCAAGCTAAAGTGAGAATTAACCAATAGGAATAGGTATTCTTACAGACTATAAATATGATTTGCACGGGGTTATTGGGAAAGATTAATAATGTATTGAAACCAGAGAAAGGAAAATTATAACTATCAAAAAGATAGTATTTTTAAATTTTTTTATTTTAGTCAATTTTTTTTTTTAGTACTTTCTTATCGTTTTATTTGAAAAAAACTAACTGATAATTTTAAAGAAGTATTTTGCAAAGGGAAAGTTTAGAAAAAAAATTATATATTTAGAAACTTTGTGGAAATGATTTTCTAATTTTTAAAGTACTTACCAGTCGTATTTTATCTAAAAAATTTAACCTAAACTTCGCAATAAAAAATGGATATACTGTGGAATAAAATGGATAGAAATTGTAATACTGTAAAAATGTTTAGAATATTTATTGATACAGGTTTATTAATATTTCACTGAAGAACTGTTCTGGTACATAAAAAACCACAGCTCGGACATTATACGGAGTCTAAAAAATGTATTGAAACATATTATTTATAAGCTTATCCAAGATTTATTTTTAAATAGTAATAAGACAATTATATCTCATGAATCATTTTATAGAATATTATATTCAAAGGAGTAAAATGTTATATCCTTTCTGAAGGTAACATTTTAAAAATAATATTTTCAAGAATATAAGAAAGAACCCAGGAGAATATGTTATAGAAGCGTTTTTGATATTAAAATATCCAGTCTTAGAATTATTTAAAAATGTATTTAGAAAAGATTTGTTTAAAAGTACTTGAAGTTTTTTTTTTTTTTTTTAAAAGAGATTTATAAAAATACCAAATGAAAGTTTAAATGTATCAAGAAGGAAACATATATAAAAAAGTGAACATATAGCTGAATAAAAGATGGATCCATGGAAATACAAATAGTACTTAAAAGTTTATCCAATATTTTTTCAAAGTTAAATTAGATGGATTGATGCATTGGATATGCAGAGAATATTGGTAGAGAAGATTAAGAAGCTTCACGGGATTAATTAATATTATGAATTAATAATTATCGTCCTAAATACTAAAACCAAGGATTATTTTCTATAAATTTTACTAAATGGATTAATAATTATTTTTATTGTAAACTTTAACACGCTTGGAGGAGAACATTTTTAAAAAAACTCTAGAGAATATAATAAGCATTTTGGACTTATCAGGAACTATTGTCAAGAAAATATGTAATTATAGTTTTGATTCCTTTTATTTTGTTAACCTAGTTTAAATCTAAATTTTTATATAAGATTAGGAAAAACATAAAAACATTAATTTATTAATATTAAAATTTTATAATATAACAATCTAATAATTTAGCTAAAAATATTTTAAGATAAAGTGTATGGGTGTGAATTTTTTTTTATATCTGCAATGCTCAAGTGGATAAAGGAAGCCTACTGAACACGATGACTAGATAAAGGTTATTGGTAATAATAATAACCATTGATAATTTATAGCGTATATATTTTTTTGTTTTCTTTAGATCATCCATAAATTGGAAGAATAAAGTGTAAAAGTTTTTTTACTTATATGTACCGCATTTCATACAACATTTTAAAAAACATTATGAGATAGGAGTGATTTGAAAATTTGCATACGACAATTTTTTTTTATTAGTGATATAATCCAACATAACAAATAATTATGTGATTCTTTTAAAATTTTCATGTTATTGGATATTCAAATATTGCCTAAGTAGATTGTATATGATTAGACATATAAAATAATGAAGTAAGCAGACTTTTCTTATGGAATCGTAAGATTGTTTAACTATTAATGAATTTTATTTATTGTTTTGTAAATGCAGATAGATATTTATTGATGTAAGATGGGAAAAATCTTGAGAAATAATGTTGAGATAGTGGCTTGAAAGTACTTAGTGAACAGGAAACCAAGATGATGTTTTTAAAAAATAGGAGATTATAAGGAATGGAAATAATATTTAGTCTTTATGTGAATATCAGCATAGTTAACAAAGCCCTATGACTGATACACAGTTTATTTGGACAGTGTTTATATTTCTTTAAATATTTGATGTTCTAATAAAGCTGAAGAAATAGCTTTAACATCGTCCCTGTACTAGAGGATATTAGGTAGGTAAATGTCATACCTCTTCGCACTGTGCCATGATTTTGAAATATGTTAAGAGTAATAGTCTAGCTTTCTTCCTTAATCATATGCATTTGTTTTCACTATTTTTATTCCATGTAACTGCATCGTTCAGTAAGATATGTTTAAGAGAAATGATAAATAATTTAGAACTTAGTTATGCTATCGTTTTGTATAAGATTGGTTTATTTGCTTAGAAGGAATAGGACGTTATAACTTAAAATTGAAGATCCAAAGTATCCTAAGGAAAGAAAAGAATCATAGAATATATTTTGAATTTTATTTCGGAAATGAAATATATATTTTTTTAAAATAAAGTATCTAAACAAAGATATTTTCTTTAAAGTGATAATATTTTTAAATGCTTTATTATTTTTTTTTAAGAGAAAATAAGTATTGCATATTTTAAAATACAATAGTACAAAGTAAATTATGTAAACAATATGCATAGTATATTTTTTGTTTATTGATTAACAGAAATATATTGATGATTACACTTATATCATACTAAAGTAAGGCTTAAAGAAGAATATATTATGATTAGTAAACATTGTGTGATAAACACTAAAATCTAGTACTGAATTTTTGGATAATATTTTGTGTAACATCTTTGACTTTGCAAGATGAAAATTTTTAATATTTTGAGAAATCCATACTCATTATTTTTGTTTCTATAGAATGTTTTCCTATGAATTTTTTTTAAAATAAGATAGTTTAACAATATTAAGGATAAAATGTTGTTGCTAATAAAGTAAATAAATATATTTGTAATAAGTTAACCATAATGAGGAACCAAATAGTAACATTTTTTTTTTGTTTTGTCTTAAGTTTAGATAAAGATATATAAATAAAATATAAATTATTTTTTTTATAACCGGGTAGATCAAACTGTAAAGTAAAAAAGTTAAGGATATCCACTGTAAATAATGTAAATAAATTGTTTATTTATTGGTTGTTAGTCATAAACTTTGTTAAATTTTGTTATTTCAAAAAATTTTGTCCGAGTTATTTATTTCTCCACATCGCTGCATGAAATCACAATATATGCATAATAATCGAAACAAATATATAATTTTGCACAAAAAGATAAATAGAGAATTATTGAAGAATTAAATATTTTATTGGTATTCATTTAATTAAATAATTATAATTTTACATTGTTTTATTGGTCATAAATCAGTTATCACAATAGTATACTGAATTATATACTATCAGTTGCCACACATCCTTTGTTTATCAGATTATCATATGCTACCACGTATTTATTATATCATTACATGAAGATATAAGATCATATTATATTATTTCATTATTTTATTATGGTAATAAAATTATAGTAAAAAGAAAAGATATACAGAATTAATTAAACAATGAAGAATATTATTACTGTTATTTATTATTATTAGTTTCAGTGTAGAAGATTATGACATAAAATCCCTTCTCATATTTTACTACCGTATTTTTAAATTAACTTAGAATAAACTTTATGAACCTGAGATTATTTTATTGAACTAGATTATTAAATAGAAGATTAAGATTTAATTATTGGTTTAATCTTAGTGAGTAGAAGTTATTAAAGTCATAAAAATACTATGAGTTTGTTATTTGAAATAGTAATAAATGGGGGATAGTGTTATTATGCTATTGAGGTAGTATCCTGTGGGATATTGGCTCAATGTAATCTATCTTGTCACCTGTATTTTCACTTCCAATCTCATGAATATATTAAATATTTATTTAATTTATTTTTATAAACTTAACCTTATTCGTATTTTAAATTTGAGCTAGTGAAATATTTTAATATTAATGCTGAATATTTTAGTTATTAATTATTAACTGAGATAGAACCCGTTTTATTTTATATCATATATTATCTGGAAGTGAGGATGCATGAGATACAGGTTAGAATATATATATATATATATATATATATATATATATATATATATATATATATATATATATATATATATATATATATATATATATAAACAAGTCATATATTGCAAGACCTTTATAACTTGCATTTACCAATATGTAATACATAAAGAGTGTGCTAATAGCTCTAAACAAGCTTATTTTATTATTTATTATTATGATGATAAATGCCACAAGAGAAAGCATTTGAAATTTTTTATCTAGGATTGTCACCAACCCCAGACTGGTTTCAAGCTACGGGCTTTCTTTAGTGAGGAGCTAGGACACCAGAGTCAAAATACCAACTCAAGTCAAACATTTAACTAATAGTTAATTATTAAGAAGATCTGAAATTTTCAGACATCTATATGTCTTCAAATTCAGCTCTCCAAATAAAATATCTATATGGGCTTGAACTAAATTCAGATACCCATATAATAATAGGCTTAGCAATTTAATATAGCCAAAGTCTCAACAGCCAAATTATATATTAATGAAAGCAAGGCATATACCTCATGATCTAAATATCTTGAATTTACCAATATGTAATAAATAAAGAGCATGCTAATAGCTCTAAACAAGCTTATTTTATTGTCATCATCATCATCATCATCATCATCATCATCATCATTATTATTATTATTATTATTATTATTATTATTATTATTATTATTATTATTATTATTATTATTATTATTATTATTATTATGTTTCAAAAGGCCTTTATTGTCTCAAAAGAATTACAAATTTTGCATTTACATAATTTGTCTACATATAATATCCTGGATTGTCCATTATCATTTGAACACCATTAGCAAATCAATTACTTATAATAGAAAGGAAAAAAATTGTTGCTAAATTGTCCTTGTTGCTAATTTGACATGCATATCCTTCTAAGTTTTTTTATAATGTTTAATTTCCTCAATTCACTATAGCATAGATCTAATTTTAAGTAATGACCAGGTTGCTGCATAAATGTCAGGTCTGGCCAGTCTCTTATCCCTTTTCTGTATTATTTCAAGTTTATTTGAAAAAGTAACTGGATGTCTCCTGGAATTTTTACCAATTAGAAAAGTGCATCTAGTACACCAGTATGCATATAGCACAAAGGTTGCTGCCCTGACACTTGGTGTTAATCCTTCTCTAAATGCAGAAATCAATTGATGCATTGTTACATTAGACCTCCTGTAACTGCTAGTTATGAGATTTCTTATGTGCCTAAGTCCCTCACAGTGATATAGCAGATGTGATAGGGTTTCCTCAGCTCAATGGCATAACCCACAAAAGGGATCAATTGACATATACAGTCTTTTATGGCAAAGAAAATATGTGGTAGGTAATGCAGATAGATTAAGTTTTATTAGAAAATTGAAAAACTTTGGTTCTAAGGCCCATCGTTTATACCTTTTAACCAATTGCTTATTATTAATTCCCAGTATTGGTTCTAAAGCAATTGTGTTATTATCTTCATGCATTAATTCATAAATTTCCCAGTATTTGTATTTATTAATAAATTGCTCTGGGATTTTTGATTCTGTTTTACAAAGATGTATTAATTGTTCAAAATATGATAATTTTTGGTGGTGGTTTATCAGTTGGAATGACCTCTATGAGCTGCTTAATTTTTGGAAATTGTTTAATAATATCAATGATATTGTTCATCATTCTCTGTTTTGCAAAAATACCAATATCATGTAAGCCCAAACCATTTTTATTCAATGGCTGACATAGTTTTGCCATTGATATTGCCACGACTTTCCTTGACCATAGTAGTTGATTGCAAATGGTCTTAATTTTGGAGATAAAAGCTTTTGAGAAAGCAACCACTGGCATAAAGTAAACTATCTTAGTCATCATCAAACTATTAATCAATTGAATCTTGGAATATACTGACATATAGGTATTGGATAGAGAGTCTGCTATTTTCTGTATTTCATTTTTCAATTTGTTCTGCAAATGACATCTCATTCCAGTAGTCCCTAGATGGAATGGAAATCCAAGGAATGAGCCTGGCTTTGCCTGGAAAATGGATGTACATGGCCTTCCTGTGAATATAGTCCATGCTTCTGTTTTTTCTGGATTGAAACTTAGTTTAAATTCCTTTGAGTATTCTTCTAAAATCATCTGTAGTTTTGGTATCTCCCTTTTTGATTTCAGGAAAACTGTAATATCATCCATGTATGCAATACATGTCAATTTTTGACCTGTTCCTGGGATTTCCATTCCCTCAAATGCCTGTTGTAATCGGACAAGAAGGGGATTTATATATAAAATAAATAAGATGGCACTAAGTGGAGACCCTTGTGAAAGTGATTTAGTTGGTGTGAAAGCTGGTGAATTTCTGCCATTTAGAGTAATGTGAAGCTCACGATTTAAGAGTAAATTTGTTATAACATATATATGTGATTTTGGCATTTCAGTGTCATTCAATAATCTCAACAGTATAGATATATCAACATTGTCAAAAGCCGAAGCAATATCCAGCTGTACAACAATCGGGTCATATCTTTTCTTTTCTCTAACTGATGTCAAAATAGCCTTAAATAACATAGCAGCTTGTGTGGTAGATGAATGTTTTTTAGCAAACTGAGCTGGTGAAATCATCGGTAAAATAAATCGTTCTATTTTATCTTTAATTACTTTCTCTAAAATATTTATGGGCAATGGACCCATTGATATTGGCCTTATCTCTGATAACAAACTATGGGCTTCTTTTTTTTATTAAACAATGAAACATTTACTGGAAATAATATGATATTACCAATTCTTAACTATTTTAAAGATAAGCTGGGACCAGGAAAATTGATACAATACCAGCCAAATGTATTTGGAATGGCAGAGACTGAATCACCATATACTATAGATGATTTTATAATGAAAATGAATAAAATGGACAACAACTGTCACCCAGGAAGCCCTGGAATTCCACTGTTCATATTAAAACACCTTGACAAACTGACTAGCAAATGCCTGTGTCAGCTGGCAAATTATTTATCGCAGGGAATAATAACAATGGAGGGAGTTAATACAATCGCGATCGTGCCGTTTAATATTATTATTATTATTATTATTATTATTATTATTATTATTATTATTATTATTATTATTATTATTATTATTATTATTATTATTATTATTATTATTATTATTATTATTATTATTATTATTATTATTATTATTATTATTATTATTATTATTATTATTATTATTATTATTATTATTATTATTATTATTATTATTATTATTATTATTATTATTATTATTATTATTATTATTATTATTATTATTATTATTATTATTATTATTATTATTATTATTATTATTATTATTATTATTATTATTATTATTATTATTATTATTATGGTGTCCTAGCTCCTCACTGAAGAGAGCCATAGCTTGAAAACACTCTGCATATGGGAACAATCCTAGATAAAGATTTTGAATGTTTTCTCTTGTGACATTTATTATAAAAATAATAATAATAAAATAAGCTTGTTTATAGTTATTAGCACACTTTTTATTATATATATTTTACTTATATACTATAATAACCTATTGCAATGTGTTTAATAACAATCTTAATAATAAAAATGTTTGAGTAATTTATCTCTTGGGAATTTATAAGAAATATGAACCCTGGAAGTAATAGAACTGAAACTGCAGTTTATGAATTTTGTGATTCAGAGTCTATCCCTCTATCATTATATAAAACCATTTGAGTTTCTGCAGCTGAAATAATGAATTTATCAATAAATTTGAAGACTAAAAATAAAGTTTTTAATATATTTTTAACAACAGTGAAAATTTACAGACCCTTAAATCAAAATATGAATTACTAAAATAAATATATATATATAAAACATATTGGTAACTTATTATTATCTTTGTACATTTATTAACTAGAAATTTAGAAAAATTTTAAAAAAAGCTGTAACTTTATGAGACATCGTTATTTTATAACAAATTTTAAAAAGCAGAACTTTCAAAAGTTATAATGTGTATTTAAATGCATAAATCTTCAAGAAAATCATCAATAATTGTATTTATGAAAAAAAAAAAAAATCCATTTATAAAATATTGCAATAACGTTTTAAAGTGAAACTAAAAACAATAATTAAATTGTTTTTATATAATGTAGCTAAAGAGATTTAAAATTATTGGTGTGGTGGTTAAACATTAGTCTGCATTGCTCAAATTTAGATTAAAATATATATATAAACTGAGAATATGTTATAGAACAGTAAAAATTTATTTCAGATAGATGATTTATATTAAACACAGATAGCTATGTAGTGTGAATTTATAGAAATCCTTAAGTGTAGAACAATGGAAAGAAATGTCAATGAATCAAATAAATATTAGTGTTATGCCCTATAATTTCAAGTACTGATCTTTAAGTTATGAATAATAAAATAAAAAATATGTGCATTTCTATAAAATAAATCTTAACCCTAATAATTCGAAACTAATTTACATTATAATAAATGCGAGTTTACTGCCTTTAAAACCTTCGATTATGAAACTCTTATAAATTTATACAACACAAGTTGTTGTTAAATCATTAATAGTAGTTAAGTTTTAATATAAGAGGAGTTGTTCAGATAATATTTGTCTTCATTTCAATAGGTTTTCATAATAAAATAGGTGTATTTATCAATATAATCTTAGAAAATGTTTTCATTTATATATAGGTTTTGGTTGTAATGATAGAATAATTTTTTAAAAATTCTTTTTTAGTTTTCTATTTTATTGTATAATTTTTATTAATTTTTTAAACTTATATAATTTTAGGAAGACTAATCTTGACCATTTAAATTCTATGGAATAAAAAATCTAAATATTTATTTTTTAAAGAAATGTCATAGTAATGTTTGGATTTAATTCACGGTACTATTATACAAAAAAAAAAAATCAGCTTAAAAACAAAATCCATATTTAAATTTAAACATAGATTACTTTATTAATAAAGGTTCAATATTTACAGTTGTCTTATTTTACATATAAGCTACAATGTATAAAAAAAGTTCTTAAGAAATAATGCCTTCTATCCATACTTTATACTCTGATTAATTTATGGTCTCTATACAGCAGCATTGCCACATTTCTGTAACTTTTTTCGTTGATAAGTGGCATTTTCATAATAAAAGCCCTGTAGAAAACGATTGTAGAAGTATAAACAGATTTCCATCTAATGATAATTGATTATCCAAAGTTTACATAGTTTATTTCTATAAAAGATAAAGGTTATAAATATCTATTACCGATTTAAAACTCATGATGTGTTGAGAAATGCAGTTGATAATTACTTTATTTAAATACATTTGTATTTATTAAATTAATAGGGTTGAAGTCAAATTAGTAAATCAAAATGATTTGGGTTGCATTTCTTTTATTTTTATATTTTGTTTTAAAAATATAATTCTGTATTTTAAAAAAAGCTGTATATTTTATGTATTATATGTTGCCATTGATAATGTATTAATATACAAATCATAATAATTATTAAAAAATCATTATAATATATTACTTTAATAAAAATAATGAATGTTACTGGTGAATATACATATGATGAATATATATTTTATAAATAACGATATTAATTCACAGAAATACTTTTATTTAATTTATTAACCTTCTACTGAAAACCTTTTAAATTCAAATTTATCAGAAGTAATCATCATCAAATCATATCTCAACATTCACTAGGTGAATTAGGAAATAATATTGAGAAAGGTTAAAAAAGCATCTCTCATTATATAAACATATAAAAATTAAAAATAAAAATAATTTAGCAACAACCTTAGTTTATTTTGATCATGAAAAAAATATGAGATTTTCAATTTCAATTTGCAAAATACTAAGATTATTCATGAGATTATATTGCTAAAGCAATTAATATGTGGTGTATCTGAATTTAGTTCAGTCCCTTATGCCTAGTGAATTGGAAGACATATGGATGTTTGCAAATTGCAGATTTTCTACTTAATAGTTATACATTAGATAAAGTGCAGGACTTGTCCTGGTATTTTTAATATAAAGCTTGAATATCTTAGCACTTCATGGAGGATGCCAGGAGCAGAAACTGATCTGGGGTTGGGAATAATCTGCAAAGATTATTAAGAGCTTATTTGTGAGATCATATATAACTTTTGTAATACAAGCTTATTAAATTAGGTCATGTGACATCAGCTTGATTTTTTTTTTTTTGTAAATGAGAGAAAGAAAAATAAAAGATAAATTAAGAAGGCAATTTTGATAAATAAAAATAGAATATCTTTAATTAATAGTCAATGCGCTATTATTAAATGTCATTAATCATGAAATATGGCATAGTGATGTTTTTATGCTAAATTTGCATTTAAATGGATTTTAGTTGGAGAAGATTAAGAAATTATAGACTTAGCGCTTTCAGAGCCCTTGCAGCTCCATAATCATAGTCCTTTTTTAGGCTGTTGACTCTTATGCAAATATATGTAAATTATTTATAACATCCACCTTTTCGAAAATGCGAAGCACATGTCCTTTCTATTTATTGATCTGGCATCGCTGGTGATGTAACATGTCTCTTTGATCTTCCTCTTGACATCATTTCTTTCTGTGCATGTAATGTTGACTTTAGATGTCTCAAATCTATGATTGTGCTCCTGCTGGTGGTCAGCAAATACTGAGCTGCCCTCTCCCTTAGTTGTAGCTTTTGTATGTTATATATATATATATATATATATATATATATATATATATATATATATATATATATATATATATATATATATATATATATATATATATATGCTGAGCCAGTCTATTGCTCACTGTGGCTTCAACATCATATGCACAGAAAGAAATGATGTCAAGAGGAAGATCAAAGAGGCATGTTACTTCATCAGCGATGCCAGGTCAATAAATAGAAAGGACACATGCTTTGCAGTTTCAAAAAGGTGGATGTTGTAAATAATTTGCATACATTTGCACAGAGTCAACAGCCTAAAAATGGACTATTATTATGGAGCTACAAGGGCTCTGAAAGCACTAAGTCCATAAAATATAAGCTTACTAATAATAAACTTATAGTTTTACCTCAGCTAGTAATTTTAGCTTACCAGTAATTTACAGAGTAAGGAAGAAATAAAATTTGTTATTAAAATAAATTATTATAAAGGAATAGATCGTGTTTAGCACTTTAAAAGCATTGGCTCAGAATGTTATCAAAAAAACTTAACCTATTGAGAGCACTTGATAGATTATATCATAGTAAAAAAGGTTACAAAAATAAATAGTAAATACATTTTTTTGCATCTGACTACAAATGCATAATAATAAAATATGTTTAAAATGGTAATTTTCTTTGTGTAATCTATTCTGCAACTACCAATTGTAATTTTAAGTAATCAATGAATTCTCAAAGATAATGTTATTTTGTCAGCACTACAATTAAGAGTTTGGATTATATACTTTTATCAATATTTTTTTTGCATAATACAGACACATCTCCACTAATAATTTTTATTCTCTTTATATTTTTAAGTTCAGAGCCTAATCTAAGATTTAGAAACTATGACAACTTGTTTAAATAGACATATAGTTCTGACATAAAATGAGTAATTATTTGTGTCAGTGATATCAGTTTATTACTGAATATTACATGAATTTATTTGCTCTTCATAAATGTTTTTTTTTTAAAACCAGCACTTTAATCTATATCATTTATTCAAGGACTCTAACTAAATTCTTAGACTAGTTTCTGGCTTGTGATTTTTAGAAATTAGAAGATTTGGATGTGATAAATTCGCCTAACACTCTTGCTTAACTCAAAACAATTTTATTTTATATTATCAAGATGATTTCATTAAATTAAAAAAAGTTGTGAACCACTTGTATAGTTGCATATGTATGATGTGACCAGTAATGCCTTGTTGGTATATGCAGTTTATATTATTTATTAGGGTATTTTCAGCTCAGACTTTCATATGACCCTCAATTCTTCACACTATCTCATACACTGATGCACTTGACCATATATATGTCTAAAAGATAATCATGTGTTCAAGTGTATCAGTATGAGATTGTGTGGAGAGTTAAGGGTCATGTGAAAGTCTGAGCTCAAAATAACTTACAGGTATATATATATATATATATTAGATATTTGAGTTATTTATTATAACATTGCAATGTAAATTACTTCTATTAAAATTAGTTGTTTCAATTTATAAGCTTAATCTTAAAATCTAAACTCAATTAAAATAATTTTAAAAATTAAACATGAAAGTAAGTTTGCATGTGTGTTAAGTGACTTGATGGAAACTAAATTTTACAATTCAAATGCATAGTATACATCTACATGTTAAACACATTTTTTTGGATTTTGCATGTTAAGGAAGAGAAGATTAACCATGAGAAAAGAGTTAAACAGATGGTTCTGATTTCTATTCTGGTAATTCCCCATGTCAAAGGGATATAGTAAGGTATTAATAATGCAATAATTATTTTGTTCATAATAATAATAATAATATTTTCATTCCAAAAAAAATAAATAAACTAATTGTAATTTCAAAGAGTTAATAAATTCTATTGAATTTAAATGTGACAAAGTTATAGGAAGATTCTTTATTTCATATCAATCTATTTCTGCCTAAAGAAATAACGATGACAATTAGTAAAATATTAACAACAGAAATTTTCATACCCCACAATAATAATCTTTTACTTAACTTTTTCTATTCTTTCAGCTCCTTATTCTTTAAACTTATGAAAATCTTAGTTATACATACATCTTTACTCCATTTAGCAAGGGCAATTTGGTCCCTCATAGCTCATCATTAAGCAAGAATATTGTATGCAGAATAAGAATTTATAATGGTTGTATATGGGGGAAGAAATTGTTTAGTTACTCCAGCTAAAAAATTACACTATAAGTTGGGAATTTTATGTTAAAAAATAACATTATATATATATATATGTGTGTGTGGGTGTGTGTGTGGGTGTGTGAAAAACCTTTAATATACATTATATGCTTGCATAAACTGTGTTATGTATATTATGTAGGTATTCATTTAAAATATGTATTTATATATGTATAATAATGCACTGAAATCTATGTAAAAATAACTAGCTTAAAGTTACTTTTTGTGACATATACACCAAATATCGTTATCAAGTTTGGTCTCCAAACTCAAAGATTTTTTTGATTTTTTTCATTGTCATGTTAATTGCTAAGACAATTTTAAACAGAATCTTTCAAAAAATGTTTAATGTTGCTAGAAAAAAATGTATGTTTTCACTGCCCAAAAAGTACAACAAAACAGATCAAAAAAGTGAAATTAAACTAGAATCTAACAATATTTTTGTATTCTTCAGCAAAACTGATTTTCATTATGCTGAAAAAAAATCCATACTGAAGTTTTATTTTTATTTAAGTTGTACTACACCAGTGGTGGCGAACCTTTTTACATGTGCATGTCAAAAATTCCCAAAAAATATGCATTGAATGATTAGTGTTCCATATAGTTATTAAATCAAAATATAAACAATTCAATAATAATAATAATAATAATAATAATAATAATAATAATAATAATAATAATAATAATAATAATAATAATAATAATAATAATAATAATAATAATAATAATAATAATAATAATAATAATAATAATAATAATAATAATAATAATAATAATAATAATAATAATAATAATAATAATAATAATAATAATAATAATAATAATAATAATAATAATAATAATAATAATAATAATAATAATAATAAAAGAATCTAGAATCTCACCAATATTACTATCATCATTATTTACATTTGCAGTTTCACTTTCTTGCTTATCTGTAGTCATATGTATTTGTATAGAATTTTTTTCCTTTTCACTTCCCTGAGTTACCACATCCAATGTCAATTTTTGCTTTATATCCCTTTGTTTATAGCTTGTTTTCTTTTCTAGTCTTTCTTCTGATAAATCAAATTCTTTATTATTTTCATTCTTTGGACAGTCTATAATCAAATAGCTTCTTTCTCCACAGCCAAAACATTGTGGCCTTAGCCCTTTAATGTGTAGGTATAACACTGCTCCCTGATCCATAATTTGCCTTGGAATTTCTTCTGGCTTAATATTCTGGTGCAGCTTTATCTTAAAATGATAACTGTTGGTGTATATAAGTGTAGGTGTATACATTGCACAAGATTTGTTTGATGTATATGGCATGTCCAAATAGTTGGACCATACTTTTGAAATCACGAAAGCTAAACCCAAAATATGCATTTTTAATGATTCCTGAGCAATAATTTTGCAGATTTTCATCAACAACAATCATTACATATCCACTGATTGTTTTTATTTGCGATTTGAATCTCATTTTTTGATTTTCATTGAAAAATTGTATAGCAATATATCGCGAGTTTGTATGTTCGCCTATTTCTGAGACTGAGTCCCATAAGTTTTCTTCTGTTAGTTTTTGATATAATAACTCTTTGTTAAATTTATATAATGTTAAATTTCTATCTGTAATTGTGAGCACTAATGATCTATTAGAAAAGAATTTTTTAAAAGATTCATATAACTTGTTCATATTGTATTAATAATAATAATAATAATAATAATAATAATAATAATAATAATAATATTAGGGTATGAGTACAGACTTTCACACGACCCACCACTCTCCACTCCATCTAATAACACTGATACACTTAAACACATATATTTTGAAACGATAAATAATCACCAATATACGTATTTCATGCTAAACCAGCAATCATCATTTGGTCCAGATTATCATCTCTACACATATACACTATAAGTGTTCAGATATATATTAAGATAGACAATCCTCATACTTTAAAGGACAGGCTTCAATCTACCCCACACTCCAACTCTTCAACTGTCCATCCAATTGAAAATCTGATGGTGGAATGCTCAAAGGCCACCCTGAGGCCGAGATTCTTGTCACACCCATGTTGACCTAAGGTCAATCTGAACCCCACATGTACAGGACATAATCCATTAAATACATATGCAAGGATGGGCAGACATCTCTATAATGTAATAACTGAAACACAGGCTTATTTATACCTGTCTATATATATGTAATATTAGGGTATGAGCACAGAATCTCACACGACCCACCACTTTCCACTCCATCTAATAACACTGATACATCATCATCATAATAATAATAATAATAATAATAATAATAATAATAATAATAATAATAATAATAATAATAATAATAATAATAATAATAATAATAATAATAATAATAATAATAATAATAATAATAATAATAATAATAATAATAATAATAATAATAATAATAATAATAATAATAATAATAATAATAATAATAATAACGCAGCAAATCTCTGCTGAGGTAAGAAGCAATCCTTAAGTTCTCCGATGTAAGTATTTATTTTTTACTTTTGTTCCAACTTGTTATTCGAAAAACAAACATAATACAGGAAAAATTGAATTATATAATAGATTAATAGTGTTTTTTGAAAAATATCGGTGTGTTTTAATATCTTTTTTTTTAAAAAATAAAAAAATACTGACTTGAGTCAGAATAAATCATGGCGACTGCCCAGTCAAGCGTGAGCGAATTAAGCACCAATACGAAATTAACAACATCGTTAGTTTCAACATCGCCTATTTCGTATGCAAAAGTACTTAAAAGTAATAGCAATACTACAGCACCAACTCAAATACCGCGCTTCCGTAGAACAAACACAAATGATATAAAAAATCTTGATCTAAACACTAGAGAGGAAAATCAACCCCCAGCCGCAATCTGGACAAAAGAAACGCTTGAAAATGTGACGGACCGTTTCAGTAATACGGTGCCTCGTACGTTATTTGAAACATTTCGCAGGTTTTTTTCACCAACTTCGTTAGTACTCGCAGTAACCGATAATCAATGCTCATTATATCGTTTCCCAAAAGCTTTATTATATGAAGCAATCATGCAAAATGCACTATGGGAAACAATCTCTTGTATCGCTGATCACCCAAATTCTCGATATATAACCATTGATTTTTATACTCAGCAGCAAAAAGAACGTTTTCAATCCACTATTTTAGCACTTGATAATTACGCACTCGTAATTATAGATGAAAACCGGAAAAATATAATTACTGGAGTGCTTAAAAATACTTATCTTAAATACAACGTACAAGATTTTCAAAAAATGATAAACCCGTTTGGAAAAGTAATTGCCCTACAGCCTATATATTTAAAAGACACACCTATACCAATATGTAGTAATCGTTTTGAATTTAAAATAAAACTACATAAAAACGTAGACGCCTCAACGATTCCAACACAGATTACAGATCAAGAAGCGACACTCTCTCTTCACATAAGAGGTCTAAAGCCACTTTGTTTTGGCTGTGGACAGAGAGGACACCTAGCAACTCAGTGCGATAACACAAAAAGCAATCACTGTGAACAAACTAAAATCCTCTCCCCAGAACAACCCAGTGATGAAAATAAAATTTATAATAACACTACATCCATTGGCAACCAAATAATAGAAACCGGAAAAAAACAGGTTCAAACACCCACAAACAAAAATAATAATGGATCAGAATTGCCTATCCCAAAGACCAACCAAAAAAAATAATAACACAAAAACTAACACAGAAATCCAAGATTCAAACGAAAATAATTCTCAAGAAACCACAACACAAAATACAGCAATTACATCACAGGATCAGCATCTCAATAAAACAAAATGTGTACCAAGTAAAAATCAACAAACAGAAAGTAAACACCCACAGTTATATAATGAAAATATAAATCCAGATAATATAAAGATACCAATAATAAAAAAAACTACAATTATAAACAAAACTGCATCAAACATAATGGATGCAATAGAAGCTCCTCTTCCACCTATTCAAGAAAATACACCAGAGGGAAAAAGAAAACCAGGTCGACCACCAAAGAACCATGAATCCAAAAAGGCAAAAAAAACAGACCAAAAGCACAACTCATCAGACATATACAATTTAGAAAATGATGAAATAGAAATGGATGAAAGCCAACAACAAATGGACACCTGTTCGGTTTCATCGCAAATTGCCTGTATAGAGTCTGAAGCAATATTAAATGAAAGAAAAACTGATAATAAACCCAACAATGTCTTAAATATGTATCAGCATCCATCTACTGCAATATAAACAAACATTTAGTATTAAAAATAAAATAAAAATCAATACCCTGTTAAAAAATTATTTAAAACATGAAGATAAAAATTGGATCGCTCAACATTAGAGGCTTAAATGCCACCAAAAAACTTTTTGATCTCAAAAATTGGTTACATACAACACAACCACACATACTGGGGCTTTTGGAAACAAAAATATACAGCAGCTCTCAAATTGATCCATCAAAATATTTAGTCAACCAAGGTTTTTGTGCCTGCTCAAGGCAATCATCATCACCATCAGGTGGCACAGGCATAATTATTTCCCACAACTGCCCTTTTCGATTCTTTTTTAAAATTATATATATTGACTCTAATCTTATCATATTAACACTCCATCATAAAAATATCACACTTAACCTAGTATTTGTATATATACCACCAGGCCCTGTCATCATCTCCAGAATAATAGCAACAATAAATTCAATGCTTACAGCAACACCAAATCCCATAATACTCCTGGGAGATTTCAACATGACCTACCAAACTTTTGTCACCAAATGGATCCATCAAATAACAATCCCACTTATGAGTGCTGAGGGTTTTCTCCCATCAAACTCAATATCTTTTAATAACAATAGATATAAGTCACTTATTGATTTGTGTTTCTACTCACCAATGTTACATCATTATTTTAATCTTGAACTCTGTCCATCTATAATCTCAGATCATGCTGTTCAGTTCATCACCCTCGACCTAACAAAAATACAAAATACAACAATAGCCCTCCAAAAGACTATGCAAATACTTCTTCCAGCACAAACAACTGAATTCTTATATTCAGAAACATATATAATGCTCCAAAAACTTCAAAACATGGCACTCGATCCAGTACAAAAGTATATAGCATTCACCAATATACTTTCTTTCAACATCAATCATATTACCTGCAACTCAACACCCCCCACCAGATTATTAGCATTGGCAGATGAACTACATAAAAGAATAACCATTTCCAGACCAACTACAGATAATCAAACACAAATTAAAAAACTTACAGAAATGTACAACAATACATGCAATACACTAAAGGAATATGTAGCAATAAAAAAGAAAAAAATATGCCTTACACAACAACATACTTGGACCAGAGCATACATATGGTGGGCATTGGGATACCCATCCACAGTCAGAGTGCCTATGGCACTTGAAATAGCTGGCTCTATAACAGCTGGACATAACATGATAAACCCAATATATCAACACTTTAAAAAAATACTGCAAAAACAGAGAGTGTACATACCAAATGAAGACATATTTGGAGACCCTGAAACAGATACACCAATAACAACAACTGACATTGTATTTCAACTTGCAACAATAACAAACACATGTCACCCAGGACCACAAGGAATTCCCAAATTTGTGTTCAAACATCTTAGTCACTTCACAGCAAAATACCTGTGCAATCTAGCCAATTACATATCCCAAAAAATTTACAACATACAAAGTCTATACCCAATTGCAATGGTTCCATTTAACAAAAAACAAACAGCAATATCATCTTTATCTAATCTACGACCAATTTCAATGGGACCTTTAGGAATAAAAATCATTGAAAGAGTGATAAAGGAAAAAATAGAACAACACATACTCCCTGTGTTATCATCAGCACAATATGCCAAAAAAGGATCATCCATTGGCCAGGGTGCCTTAATGTACAAAACAATTATTGAAGTAGTAAAAAAAAGAAAGAAATATGCACCAATTATAGTTCAACTAGACATTGAGGCAGCTTTTGACTCAGTGCCTATAGCCAAATTATTAGACGTGCTGAAAAAAAACAACAACACCTCCATCCCTACTATATATAATAGCAAATCTGCTACTCAGCCATGAAATTCACATCACATTGAATGGAAAAAAATCACCAGCCTTCAGACCGAGTCAATCCATCCCACAAGGATCCCCCTAAGTGCCTTGCTCTTTACAATATATATAAATCCTCTATTAATAGAGATACAGAAAAAAATAAAAGGCATTCAAATTCCAAACACTGCTTTAAATATATCATGCATAGCCTATATGGACGATGTAACCGTTTTCCTCCCCTCTAAAAAGAACCTCCCCATATTACAAGAGATAATCAAGAATTATACCTCAAATTTTAATTTAAAAATTAACACAAATAAAACTGCAGCATGGTCAATATACACAGGCAAGCACTGTACAGAGATGTTTAATGGTAAACCATCTGCTTTCCTTGGTTTCCCATTCTACCTTGGAACCAATGGAATGAGGCAAAAAATTCAAAATAAATTAAAAATAGATGCTGAAAAAATCACAGTCTCACTTGAAAAGTCATACCTGTCAATATATGCAAAGGTAGCACTATTTAATCAACTTATAACTACAAAAATTACATACTATACACCTATAATCAAATTTGCAAAAACATTCATATCTAAAATCTCGTCAATCTGTAACAAACTAATATAGAAGAGAAAAACAGTGGCAATCTCTTTAAAAAATCTGAGCAGACCACCACATAGCAATGGACTTGGACTCCATACAATCAATGTTTTTTACACACAGAAATCAGTAAATCTAATAACAGCAACCATAAAAAGATTTCCAGACCTGGAGTGTGTAATCAGTATAATACCCACAGACAGACCACCCCCTTCATATGGATATCTATCCACACTGATTGAAGAACTCAAGCCAATATACAACAAAATATCACTCAATAATGACAACAAGTATACATACTGGGACATTTACAATATACTACATCCAAACCAGACACCCAATCTACATCCATCAGTTCTTGGAATAGACAACAGGCAACTACTGCAACAATTCAGAAAATGGTCATTAGAACCAAAATTATTCGATTTTCTACTTAAGCTTAATCTCAATGCTCTACCCACAACCCATTTCCTTAGATTTCGTAGATTCTATACCAATATAGACCCCATGTGTGGGCTATGTCATAGAGAAGAAGAGACACAAGATCATTTTCTTCATTCCTGCAGTGCCCTAGAAACAATACGTCGCACAATGTTTACCACATACAGAAAGGCTATCATTTCAATTGATGAAATAATAAATACATTTAAAAAGGCAACAACCCTGCTATTCATGCAGCAACATACAGCCTTTATGCCTACTGGTGCACCAGATGCACTTTTGCACTTGCCAATAACCCTCGACGCCACCCAGCAACATATTCAATAAAACTAGAACTGTTAAGAAAAAGAGACAGCATCCTAGCTCAACCAGATATATTTGCAGCCACATGGTCACACTTGAAACAGAGATCCAGTCTATGAAATATAAAGACCAATAAGATAGATGATGACATTTTCAACATCAGCATTTTTTCCAATTTTAAAAAAAAAAATGCAAGCATAAACTGAACTAAATAGAAGACCAAATTTAAAAACAAGAAGAAAAAAAAAAGTATGTAGTAGAGATAAAGACTTATGTATTGAAAGTTGTAATTTGTTTTTCATTTGTAAAAAATCAATATATGACTCTGTAACTTTTTAGACTCAATAAAGTTTTGCTTTGAAACATAATAATAATAATAATAATAATAATAATAATAATAATAATAATAATAATAATAATAATAATAATAATAATAATAATAATAATAATAATAATAATAATAATAATAATAATAATAATAATAATAATAATAATAATAATTTAATTCATTTATTTAAGTGCTAAACAACAGCATAAAGCCAATTACAGTTTGCACATACCATAAAAGCGAAAATAAAACATATAACATAAAATGAAAATATAAATGTATACATAATAAAGTAAAATTTAAAAGACAAAATCAAACATAACATTTCAGTTTAACAAGATTACAAAATTTCTTATAATCAATGTCACACATTGAATATATAAAGAGGGTAACCTAAATAAAGGAGAAAATTTAAGAATATTGGAACGTCATGTTTGAATCTGATATACACAAGTAGACCCAGTATCATAACTCAAAGACCTAATTGAGATAGTTGAAACTATATCTGATAAAATAACCTGTTTATTAACAATTTTATAAAAATATTTCAAATCCCTATACTACTACTACTACTACTACTACTACTACTACTACTACTACTACTACTACTACTACTACTACTACTACTACTACTACTGGTACTGCTACTACTACTACTACTACTACTACTAGTACTACCACTACTACTACTGGTACTACTACTACTACTACTACTACTAATAATAATAATAATAATAATAATAATAATAATAATAATAATAATAATAATAATAATAATAATAATAATAATAATAATAATAATAATAATAATAATAATAATAATAATAATAATAATAATAATAATAATAATGATATTAAATCGCATCCAATATTCTGTTTACTCTATAAATATTTAAACACTTTTTACTCTCCATACTAGCTCTCAATCCCTCAAACTCTATTCTTTATTAATGCATCTATTCTTTAATCCCATTCCTTAACACTATAACACTCAACAATTCTCCTAACACAATCATCCCACCTTTTGTATAAGTATACTGAAAAATTCTTTATCTAAATCTTCTGCATATCACATTAACTTTTACACCCATCTTGTTGCCTGCTTTTTATTCATGACCCAATTAAATACTATCTTGGCTATTCTTTTATTTATCCACGAACTGTAATCTACTTAATATTTTCATTTTGCTTTTTGTATCTCTCATATAAAAACTTGACCATCCCATTTCTCCTTGAATTGCTTCCTTTGCTTTCCACCCTTATTCATCTAATACATGTCATTGTAATTCTTTTTGTACTTTTTCTGAGTAATCTAATACCCCTTTTTCTAACACATAATGTGTCATTACCATATGTTAACTCTTCTACTGCCATTCCCTTCCATACAATTCTAGCTACATCATATTTGTTATACGGGAACACTGTTAATTTCTTTATCAATCCCTTTCTTTTCTTTGCTTCATTTCTCAATTTTTCTTCCATTCATCCATGCAATTTCTCTGATTACTTAAGATGATTACCAAATAGTTACATCTATTCACCAACACTTAACTTTATATCCCCAAGTAAAAATTATTTGTCTTCTCTTTCCTCAGAATTAATCATCATTACTTTTGATTTTTCTTCACTAAATTTAATCAATTTTATCCTCATCTCTTTACCTATCTTTACACATGTCCTCAGCATAACTTCCATATCTTTCCTTATTTCTACACACAAAAAAATCATCCTCAAATAAAAGATCTGACAATGTATATACTCTCTTGCCACCTATTAATGATATCTCTACCCATCTTCCTAATATTTTTATTGTTCTCTCCATTTCTTTCAAATACAACAAAACCAAAATAAATGACAGAGGATGTCCTTGCCTTAGTCCCACCCTATTTTTAACTTTAACTGATTCTGTACTCTCTAATTGATATGTATTGTAATTATTTTTATATAATTTCTTAATAATATCCACTAAAGCTCCATCCATTCCCAAATTTACTAAACTTGCCTGTAGTCCATTTCTATTTACTCTAACATACACTTTCTCTATATCTATAAAACCATATATAACTCTCCACTTGTATTCTTACTCATATCCATAAGTTGTTTAACTAAAATAAGCTATCTCCTATATGCCTATCTGACTGAAAACCTCCTTGCATTTTTCCCACTATATTATTTTCTTCTATCCATTTTGCAACCCTTACAGCCACCATATAAGAAAAAATGTTATATAGCAATGATATTATTACTATTGGTCTTTAATTGTTTAAGTTCTATGATCCTTACCCTTCCCTTTAAATAATAGCCTTACTCTTATATTACTCCAACTACTCAGAAAATCTCTCCTTTGTGCCATCTTATTAAAATATGATAATAGCTTTAATTTTGCCTTCTACCCAAATTCATTACCATCTCTACTGTACATTAATCCAGACCTCTTGCCTTTTCGCATTTTCACTTTCTTACTTGTCTCATTCAGTTCATTTTCTGTAAATCATATATTCACATTACTATATGCTCTCATGTTTGCTATCACTCTGTCCTTCACATCTAACATTTTTTTATATCCATTACATAATTGTTTAAGACTATTTCCACTACTCTCCAGAACTACACTCTATTCCCTCATTATCTAGTAATACTAATTCTCTCTCCCATATATTTCTTCTTTTAATGTATTACCAAAATTTTTTACTCCAATCTATTCCACTTTTATTAATATCTTCCAACAGTTTACTATTCAATTTCATTTTCTCTCTATAATTATCTTTTTTAAATACTTTTCCCATTTAGTATTAACATATTTTTGACTTTCTTTGTTCTTAATGACACACATATATTCTCTGCATGCTTTTTCTCTTTTTTACACCTTTAATAACTCTCCCTTTCTTATTACTTTTATTCTTCTGAATATTCTAACCTAAAACCCTATTTGCCACTTTTTCTATTTCATCACTCCAATCCTTATACTTATCCCCAACCAACTCTTCCATGTTTTTTCAACTTTTATTTTATAGTCTTTTAACTTATTCTTATCATAGAAACTTTCCATACAGTAGTGCCACCCAGTACAAGCCAGAGTAATCAATGGATGCAAGAATGGTTGTGCAAATGAAATGGTGATCATATAAAAACTAGTTAAAGATTGCATAATTAAAAACAAAAAATATTTATATTAAAATTTTTTTAAAAAATATATACTATATATTTATATAATAAATGATAAAAAAATCTTACTAAATATTACTATATTTTTTAAATTTATTGTTTTAAAATTAATGCTCAATATAATCTTTTATTGATGTCTTTTATCTGTAGCTATAGAAGAGTAATTTGGTGAATGTCCTAAAAAAATTTAAAATATCTAGTTACAGAGCAAAAGGTTTCCAGATCAATTTCCAACTAAGATTTGTAAAAAATAAACAAACAGAAGGGAGGTCAAGTTCATCTTTCAATTTAGGGATCAAATGTTACAATTCACAAACTGATAAATAAGATGTAAGTGATATTTTCGCACTCTAGACTAAAATCACTAAACTGATATTTGTTAAATTGAAAGTTTTGTTTTTTTTTTACTTCATTTATATGGAACTCACCATATATTATTTATAAAAACATAAGTAGATTTAAAATTGTATATGCTTTAATATTATAATTTATATTTTTTTCATAGTAATGTAATATTTTTTTTATAAATTTTTCTCTAATTTTTTTAACATTTTATGTTATGCTTATAAATGTTATTTAAATTCTAAGTGTGATTTAAATGCATTTATTATTATTTTAAAATCAAGTATTTATTTTTTTATGATTTAAGTTTATTTATTTATTTTTAAGTATAGTATCACTTGCTTACACATCGTATTAAAGATATTTGAAAACTATATAAATAAAATATGTAAAATCATACATAACTAAGTTATTTATCGTCTTCTAGTGACGTCATGATTTAATGGATTCTTGAGCTAAATCCTGATATTTTAGATTTTTCAACATTATATGATTATTATTTAGCTTCGCACTCTTAATTCAAAATGCTTGAGTCTGGCTTATTTAAATATAATTGAGGCATAGATTAAGATGGATCCATCTTTTTCTAATAGTTCTGGCTTGTGTTTTAGAATTTAGAGTCCCATGTGATTGCCATTATTCCATCTGATTGGCTGTCACTTAAGCATTTTTAAAGCGTATCTGTTTGAAGGTGTTTAACTTTCACGTTATTATATAATCTTTTAAAAAATTAGCATGTATTTTTTAATTATATTAAGAGAATAATGGATGTAATATATATCTGTATATTAATATTGAAGATCAATTCTATTTATAGTTGATATAAATTTCACTACCATTATGATTACATTTTTAATTTAATTTATTGTGGTTAATAATAGACAAGAGAAAAAAAAAATTTAACGACTATGAAACACTTAAACAATTAATTTGATCAATAGATTACAATGTTCGATTACCTCTATTATATGCATAGATTATTTTTTTAATTACTCAGTATTTTTTTATTCCTAGTTCATTTTAAGCATTTTATTTGATACTATATAAGTATACTATAAAAGATTAAAATTATTTACCATATAAAATATTACAATTTACCAAATACATTATAAACATATAGTTATCTTATAACTAAAATGAAAATTCAAAAGATGAAACAAAAAAAAAGACAAATGAATGTCCTTTTTGTGCTAAGTTATTTTATTGTATTTAAAAGTCAACTACTCTATTAACAGAAAAAAAAAATTTCAAAATTATTAAACCTTTTTTCTAAAAGTATTAAATATTTATATTTTTTTTTTGTTTACTTCACCATTTAAAACCAATCCAAGATATTATAATAATTGTTTTAAAATTTAAGCACTCATTTATTAACTTACTAGTAATTTTTGAAAAATGTAAATAGTTCTATATCAATTCCAAGCTAATTTATATAAGTCTGCATCAATAAAAAGTAAGTGGACTGCAGTTTCTAATAAAAATATTGAAATTAAACCTGGAAAGTTATGTTGTATTTGTTTAGTGCAGAATAATTTATATATTATTCTACTTTGTCATCATTCATGACCACATATATTCATTACTGTATATGTTATTGCTTCATAAAGTGTAGTAAAATAAACCTAAATTCACAACTTGTGAAAGAGTCATGTTGGTGGGTTATTGATAAATTAAATAATATAGACAAAGTTATTTGATTGCAAAATAAATTTAAATTAAAATAAAACATTATTATTTGTAATATATATGATAAGATGAAATGGAATTAGTATCAAATGAATAGTTCCCTAAAAATTCTGTTTGTAAATTGTTAATACACAATTAAAATGATTACATTTACAATAGAGAACAAATTACCATTATAGATTTGGCCAAAAAGACCATTTGCAGAATATTCTAAAAAAAGTATTAATAATTATTTATTTAACAATAAATTTTCCCTGGTGCTATTACATGTATACTAAAAAAAGTTGCATTTTATGAAATAGTTTCAGACTTATTTACAATAATTAATTATGAATATTTTTGGCAACTCTTTTATGTGATTCTAATATATATGATTTCAAAATTAAGTGTGGTTAAAATAAATCTTTTATGCCGAAACAATACTTCTTTAATAAAAAAACTATTAATAATTATTTATCTTATTCAATTAACAAAATAATAAAATATAGTATATATGTGTATTAAACACATGTTAAATAAATAATAAAACAGAATAAAATAATAAACATTTTATTTACTTATTGTCTTTTGGAAAAAAAAAACAGAATGATAGTCTTTAGTTAGCCATGAAGGTGTAGAGAATGGAAACCCATAGTAATTTTTATAACTTGTTTTACATCATTTGCTGTCCAATGTCTTTCTCTACAGTATTTTATACATACACAATATATATATATATATATATATATATATATCTGTCTATATTTTAAAAATTATCATTTGTTATATATATAAAAAAAAAACCTCTTTGAGTTGATGTTTATACATGAAGTATTATTGTTTATGGTTATTAAGTATAGTTATTGTTTGAAGTTATTATCTTATTTATATGTTGATGGTACATCGTTATGAATATTTAATTATTATAAATAAATAAAGACATATAAATTGTTGATTATAAAAAAATTATTTTATTTGCAGTGATTATTAAAAAAATGCAATATTATTATTTATGTATATTTTTAAAGCTGTCAAGTAAATTTTCAATTTAATATTTTTTATATATATATGTTTGATATTTTTTTTTTTTAATGTTAATTGTTTAAAAGAAAACATGTGTAACGAGGGTTTTCAAAACAGCATTTGCTAGCACGTGGAGCAACAACAAAAAGAAGCCATTATTATTATTAGGATGGTGATTAGAAAAACAAAAGGATAAAATTCTGTTGTACTTTGTTTCTTTGAAATTACCATTTTTCAGAATATTGGAATAAGATAGATTTCTATGGTAAATACATAAATCATGACAGGCTAATAGAAATATATCGCAGCCAAGAGGCTGCACCATTTTCTTTCATTTATTCCAAAGCAGTTTAAAAAGAAAAAACTAAGAAAATTTCAATACATATATTTCATCGCGTCTGAAGCTGAAATTTGACATAGCTATCTGGAATCTATAATGGTCAATCTAATAATAATCTGGAGGTAACTAGAATTAATATATTGGATTTAACATTTCAATTTATTTATTTATTTTTCAAGGAAAGAAATTTTAGAAGGATAAAAATATACATATATCCAAGAATTGACAATTTTCTCTAACGTGATAATTTCCTCACCTTCACTAGAATGCATTCTAATATTAAACGGATAAAGAAATAAAACAATGGAATAAGTTGACTTTTGAAGGAAAACTAACCAAGTGAACTTTGAAAGGTAGTAAATAATTTTATATGTATAAATGATATATAAACATATTTTTGAGATCGATATTTTTGTTTACTTTTATTTTTCATTATAAAAATATAACGTTTTATAAATATTCAATTCAAGCGTCTTGTTTTCTAACAGCAATAAACGTTTAACAGGTGTCAAAATTAACACTTAAGTAATTTAAAATCTTAAAGTATGGCTTATAAGTTTGGGTTGCATATGAGTTGTTATGTATATTTTAATAAGTAAATTTATATTCGCAAATTTTTATTATAAAAAAAAAATGTTTTATTATTAATTTATTTCCATTTTTTTTTTAACTTTATATAATGATTCTTATGCATACCAAAACAATAATTTATATGTATTTGCTGTATATAATTTTTTTTTTATTATTTTAAATATCTGAAAAATATAAATATGGATTTGTATTTATATTGATATCTACTTGTTAAGCACAGATATGTCTTTATATATTTAATATATATACTTATTGCAAGTATATATGTATATTTATTATTTGGGTTTGTATTTAAAACATTGATATTACCTAAAATTAAACCATAATATAAAATAAAGGATGTACTATTTGTTTTGTAAGTAATGCCTTTGTAATTTATTTGAAAGAGTATTAATATTTTATTTTTATTTTTCTTTTAATGCCAGAGTCATTATGAAATTAATTGAATTCACAATTTAATAGAGGATAACTTCATATTCACTTATTGTTTAGTCTTTAGGCCACTTACACATATTGTTATTCATTGATATGTTTAGATATACATAAATTTACATAATAGATGTGTATATTGGATTTAATAGAATTCCCTTTGTTTCTGATATATATTTGATTAGTTAGTCATATCAACCTTGAAAATAAATTATAATGATAGATCTCATTGCTCTGTATGATTTTAGATTTATTTCATGTATAGCTAGTTGGAAGGGCATATAAACAATTTATTTAAATATAACTGGGATAATTTTGTTTTTCTTCATTTAAATTATACAATTTATTATATTAGGCTTTCTCAACAATTGGATTCATTTAGATTATATATATTCCATTACGTTTATCATCCAATGTTTGAAGCATTATTTTCTTTTCATATATTGATGTTCCATTACATTTGAGACATAATATGTCTATATGATATATTGTCCATTACATTTGGCACCATAAACTGTTGGTCCCAGTTAACTGATGATTGTATAATGGAGTAAAAGTATGTTCCATTACATTTGGATGCCATAACGTAGTCAGCATAATATGTTTGTTTAATTATTCATTACATTTGGTGTATCAAAGTTAGGGGCTTGGTTAACTAATGATTATTGTTACAAAAGTTCATATGTTTATTTTCATTTGAGATCATATAAAGATACATTCCATTATATTTGGCTTTCCCAATGTTTGGGGCCTTCTTTCTTCAATTTAAATGGAATGCAGCAAGTACGTTCCATTACAATATATATATATATATATATATATATATATATATATATATATATATATATATGTACATATATATATATATATAATATATATATATATATATATATATATATATATATATTAATATAAAGATTTTCAAGGGTTGCATATATAAAAGACATATTTTGCGGGTTCATCCATGTTAAAAAATTTAAATATTGATATACCGATGTTTTGACTTGATCACACAAGTCATCCACTGGGTGATAAAAGGTAGATAGATGGTTGTACAGGTGCTACAATCACTGATTTGAAAAAAGGTTAAAATCTCCACTAATAGAAAAAATGTTAAACTAAGAATGTTTTTTTTTAAAAATCTTTCCAAATAGGAGGAAGTTTGCATGTATCATCTCACTTATTGATACAATATGGCCTTTTAAGTATCTCAATGGCTTTTTTAATTTTGCACTGGTAAATATTATCACATCTGAATATGATCCTGGTACTAGAAAAATTAATTTTATGATCTGAATCTATAGTATGGTGTGAGAGTACTGCTGATTATGAGTGTTGTTTAACTGCATTACCATGCTCATCTCTCCTAACACTGATGTGATGATTACTGATACCTATGTAAGAAGCTTTACAATTTTCAGATGATATTTGATAAACACCATGAGATTCAAGAGGGATTGAATTCTTAGGCTTGGTTATTATATTGCTGATCTTTTGATGAGTAAAAAATGTTGTATCTATATTGCAGCATTATAATATTCATCCAATACTGTCTGTAGTTCCTTTTACATATGGAACACAAATCCTAATAACTGATTTATCATCTTTTTGTTTCCTATTTTCTCCATTTTGGGCTTGAAATAAGGCTTTTTTATAAATTTACAATTATAACTATTTTCTAATAAAACACTACTAACATGATTTATTTCTTTTTTCTGATGTGAACTTATCTGAAAGATTAATTGCTCTATTTAAAAGAGTTTTGGCTACAGAAATTATCTGAGTTGGGTGATGATGAGAATGTAAATGTAAATATATGTCTGTGAGTTTATTCTTTCTTCAAATTGAAAAAAAATAAACTATTTGGTGTTCTAGTGACTAGAACATCAAGAGACGGGAGTTTTCCATCAGACTCTGTCTCCATTGTAAATTTAATATGAGGATGCATATTATTTAAATGTAAGAAAAAATCATCTAATTTATTTTTTCTATGTTGCCATATGACAAAAGTGTCAATCAATATATCTGAGCCAAATGAGAGGTTTTAAAGATGATGATTCTAAAGCACGAGTTTCTATATTTTCCATGAATAAATCAGCTATTACTCCTGAGATAGGTGAGCCTATAGGAGTACCAAAAACTTGTCTGTAATGCTGTCCATTGTACACAAAATATATGTTCAAGAGACAATGTTTAATCAAAGCAATAATATGGTCTGGTAAATTGCAATGTTGTGAAATTATATTTAAAGCTTTATCAATTGGAATGTTTGTAAACAAAAACATGACATCAATACTGACCTGAATGTCATTAGCATTTATTTTAAAATTTTTTAAAACAGAAATAAAATGAAAAGAGTTTTAATATATGATTTAATAGATGGGATTGTAGATTTAATGAAATCCGATAAATATCTAGCTAAAATATGAGTTGGAGATCCTGTTAAGCTTTACTATTGGATCAAGGGGAGTATCTGGCTTGTTAATTTTTGGAAGTCCATAAAATTTTGGACAAACACATGATTTTTCACAAGGGATTATTTTATTTTTTATTTCTGTTTTAATAGGCAACTCATGTATTCAATTACAATATCTTGTTATTAATATATATATATATATTGTAAATATCAATAGGTCGATATTTATATTTTAAAAATTTGTTATTTGTTATTAAAAAAAAAAAAATCTCTTTAAGTTGAAGTTTACAAATGAAATATTTAAATTTTTCTTTTATGTTTATTAAATATAGTTATTATTTGAAGTTATTATTTTATTTATATATATTGATAGTACATCATTATAAATATTTAATTATTGAAATAAATAAGGACATATAAATTGTTGATTAAAAAAAAAAAAAGTATTTTATTTGCAATGATTACTAAATGTAATAAATAATTATTTATGTATATTTTAAAAGATGTTAAATTTTCGATTTGATACTTTTTATATGTATATTGATATTTTATTTTTATTTTGATGTTAATTGTTGTAAAAGAGACCATATATATATAACATGAGTTTTAAAATAGCATCTGCTGGCATGAAACCACGCGACAATAATAAGGAAGCCATTATTAGGATTATTGCTTATTAAAAATGGGATATAGAACAAACAACTGAAGGATAGAATTTTATTACATTTTATTTCTTTAAAGTTTACCATTTTTTTTAAAATACTGAAGTAACGTATATATTTTGTAATAAACATATAAATTATGACGGGGTAACAAGGACGATCGCAGCCCTAGCTGCATCATCATCATCGCTTTCATATATTCTAAAGCAATTTTTCAATGGAACAACTAAAATTTCAACGTATAAATTTCATCGCGTCTGGAATTAAAAGCTGGCATAGCTATCTTAAATGTCTTATCGTCAATTTAATTCTAATCCGGAAGTAATTGTAATTGATGTACTGGATTTAACATTTTAATAAAATATGCATATATTCAAGAAATTAATAATCTTCTTTAATGAAATCGTTTCGTATTTTTAATAGAATGCATTCTAAAAATAAAATAAAAAATATACAGATGAAAAAACTCATGGACTAAATTAATTCTTAAAAGGACAATTAACTAAGTGAACTTTTAAAAAGGTATTTAATAATTTTATATATATATGTGTGATGTGTGGAGATACATTTTTAAGATTGATATATATATATTTTTTTTTTTGTTTATTTTATTTTTCATTGTAAAATGTAACGTTTGTGAATGATCAATTTAAGCGTCTTATTTTATTATAACATTAAACGTATAACAGATGATGTTTAAGATAAATATTTAAATAATTTTAAAATCTGAAAATATAATTTATAAGTTGAGGTACTATATATTAATTATTATCTTTATATTATAACTATTAGGCAGAAATATGTCTTTATATATTCATTGTTTATATTAATATTGAAACATTAATATTATTTAAAGTCAAACGATAACATAAAATAAAGATGTGCTATTTATTTTTATAAAATAATGCCTTTGTAATTATTTAAAGATCTCATTGATTAAAGGGTATGATTTTAGATTGTTTTCTCTAAAGCTTTAACCGGAGGGCATATTTAAACAATTTATTAAAATATAATTAGAACAAGTTTATTTTTCTTCATTCTTTAATATAAATGGAATAACCTCCATATACGTTCCATTATATTTCTAACTTGCTTAATTATGAGCCACCATATAGTTTCCATTACATTATTTATATAACCGGATACTTGTTGTCTTTCTTCAATTTAAATGGGAATGTTAGCTAGGTACGATCCATTACATTTGGCTTGCTTCAAAAACATGGGCTACCTTAAGTTCCATTGGCATTTGGGGCATCCAAGTGAGGCTCTGAATTATAGGTTCCATTACAATATATATATGTATATATATATATATATATCCATCTTCATTGAGTAATCTCATGTCTCTGTTTTAGTCTTTTGTAAATGTTAAAAACTCTAAAACAAAAGAATCACATAAAATGATATATTATATACAGATTAATAAATCAACAAACAATTGAGCTCCATTATAAAGAAATAATTAATGAATATATACTTATAGTAAGGAGATTAACAGTGATTCATAAAATGCAATTATTTAAATAATTGTATGAAGTAATTACTTATATTTTATATTAACTAAGTAATTTTGATGAACTTTTAAGAAATATTAAATTGACATAATGTTCTTTAATTAATCAATTCTTAGTTGCATATTATTGCAGAGAATTTTGATGGTGCTCTCATGCTTCATCTTTAAATCCCTCTCTTGCAGCTATCTTTAGTGCTGTTTTTTTTTTTTTTCAGTTTTGTCTTCATTTTCAACTGGAAGTAAATAATATTGATTTATTAATTTAAAAAAAATTCTCAACTTATCACTTTTATTAAGAGAATTTTTTTTCCAAATGAGCCAACATCAGCCTATAATATTGTTGATTATTAGTGACTAATTCATTCAATTTAAGAGTGTTTACAAAAGCTTTGAGCCTGTTCATTCCTTTGAAAGATTTTAAATATGAAAACAAACATGATTTCCATAGTTTGTTCACATATATATAATTATTTTTTACATTAATATATTGATCTAAACAGGCACTAACCTGTATTTAATGCACTTTAAAACTCACAATAATTAAGCATATTTTGCTGATAGAGGGATCTTCCAAACCACGACACAAGATAGCAACTTTTATAAAGATAGAGTGATCATCTTATCTTTAACCTAAAGGTCCATTTATATATGTAAATCTGATGCATCTTGATTTGGAAGCATGAAGTAGTTGTTTTCTTCACTGTTTAAATCCACTATTTCCTTTACAAATTAACTTAGTGAAATCTTATGATTTACAGCAAAATGTGCTTGATTATTGCGAATTTTAAAGTGCATTGAATACATGTTATTGCCTGTTCAGACTATTTACATAAGCTCTTTGTGCGCTCTATAAATTAATTACTAATCTTCAATAATATATTGGTGTAATATTTATTTTTTGGATAAATAACAGATTTAGATTTTATTTCAAAATATTTTGCTTTATAATAAAACAAATCAAAAGAAGTCAATAATAGCCACAACTTGTAATTGACTGAGAAATAATATTTTTTATACTGACTATAGTGAATTTTTTTTTCCATTTTTTCAAAATTTTTAAATAATATATTTTAAGTAGAATTCATTAGCTTTAAGTAGACTGAATAATAATTCTCTTGGATTTTTTGAATTATGTTAAAACAATTTTGATTCGTTTTAATTTAATATTTTTATAAGCAATACAGTAACTATAAATTAAGAAAAAGTGATTGCTTTTTTTATAAATCATACTATGTATTTCAAGTTACTTTTTTTTTCTGTAATTGCAAATCTGAAATAACATTTTTAAAAATACTTTTCATTTCATAAACATATATTTTAACAAATAATTCAAAATTTCTAAAAATCTAATAAAGAATAAGATAAATTAAATAAGCAAATAGTTGTAAATTTATTGCTACTTATTATTATGAATTCTCAAAAAAATATGACTAACTAAAGACAAATCCACATACTCCTTTTTAATTGTCTTATATAAGTAATTGAAAGTATTTGTTTTAATTGAACCATATTCCTGGAATTTTGTAATAGATTAAAAACTAAAAAGAACTAACTATAGCAGTGCAAAGTTTATTTCTATATGTATATATGTTATGCATGTATTAAATAAATTTTAATATAGTTACTAGAAGGTAGATATTCTTGTATTTAAATATTAAAATACCAGGTTAGCTGTGCTAAGAAAAGTTTATAATAAATAGATTTTGTATCAATCATAGATTTTTTGATACCTACTTATAAATATAATTCCAATAAGTAGGCCCTGAAAGTGCTAAGTTTGATTCAAAATGCATATATATAAACATTTCTTAACATAGTGTTCAAGTGTTTGAAAGTTGAATTTACAGTTGCATAAGAAAACCATTACTTTAATTAATTACAGATTTAAATAAACTTTTTTTATAATTATCAACATTGTTTTGGTAGATTTACACTCTTAGTTCAGAATGCTTGAGTCTGACTTATTTATATATAAATTTAAATGTAGAAGAAGATGGGTTCCATCTTTTTTCTTGTGTTCTGGCTTGTGTTCTTGAATTGAAAGTTCCACATGCAGTCATTATAACATCTGATTGGCTGTCATATAAGCATTTTAAGGTGCTTCTATTGAAGGTTTTAGTATTTTATGCTATTATTAGATTATCTGCTAGTGGTTAATAAATGTATATATTTACATTTGTTACTATCATTTCATTAGATTTAAAAATCGCTTCATTGTAAATCGAAAGATTTCACTTGTTTATTTATATATAATATTTAGTGAATTAAATGTGGAGATGTTTTAAGCTTCATGCTCTTAGTTCTGAATTCTTGAGTCTGATTTATTTATATATAAATTCAAGTATAGAAGAAGGTGGGTCCATCATTTTCTTGTGTTCTGGCTTGTGTTCTTGAATTGAGAGTTCCATGTGCAGTCATTATTATATCAGATTGGCTGTGACATAAGCATTTTAAGGTGCTTCTGTTGAAAGTTTTAGCCTTTCATGTTATTATTATTAAACAAATTAGAAAATTTTACTTTTATATAGTCAACATACATATGTATTTATTTCTGATCCTATAAATTTTTTACTCTTCACTTTTAATTTGTCTTAGTTATTAAGTGACTTGAATACAATAATTATTCAGCATTAATATCTGGACAATAAAACATTAAAAGTTATATTTTCAATATATTCAGAATATTGCTCAACAAAAGCATGATGGTATAATAACTATTTTTTCCAGCCCAGACAATTATTATAAATCATTTAATTCTTATAAAAGTTGCATAAATTTGGTTTAACAATGTATTTAAAGTGTTATATGGTCTAATGTAATTTTCTCTTATTCTAATTCAGTTTTTTAAAACACTTTTTGATGCAAAAGCCTTTTCTAAACACATTTTAATTTTCTAATAAAAGGTGATTGTTTTTCCAATAATTTTTATATTATTTTGTTTTCCAAAATTATTAATTAATTCATAATATAATCTGCCTATCCACTAATATAAAGTTATTTGCATATTTTTCTATTTTAATTTAAACGAGTTAACCACAAAGCACATTCAACAATATATATAAATGATTTTTTTTCTGATTTTTTTTAAAATTATAATTATTTAAATACATTATTTAAAAGAATACCTAACATAATGTTTAAACATGAGCAAGTACAATTGTATTTCTTGATTTCACCAAAACCTATTCAGATATTTTTTTTTACTATTCCTTTCCCTTTTTGAAAATATGTACATGTGCACACAACATTTGGAAGAAATGTTATAACTATATAACTATAATTTGGAGATGCATGTGCTTAAAATATGTAGCTTATCTGATCTGAATACATTTATAGTGATAGAGATTGATCTAAATATTTTTACAGATTTTAAATGACTAAAATGAAGTCTGACTGGCTACATATATTTTTAAGATAATAGTCAATTATATATATATATATATATATATATATATATATATATATATATATATATATATATATATATATATATATATATATATATATTAAATTCAACAATTTGAAATTAGTATTATCAAGTGCAATCTTCAAAAAATATATTTTGAAATTCTATTGAAAAATAAGCAATTATGATAAGTTTTTGAGATTATTATAACAAGCTTTAGAAACAGAATTTGTTATCCTTCATAAATAATCAAAAACATACTTTTTCTAGAATTGTAATGCATTTTATTAAATTGAGAGAAACTGCAAACCTCTTGCAGGGACCACTCTTTTCTTGTTAAATTGTATATTATATTTATGATCTGATTGGCTGTTAGATACTAATGAGCACGAGAGATTTGCAGTTTCTCTCAATTTAATTTCAATACTGTTTACGCTTTATAAAATATATGCATTTTATTGCAAATAAGAAGTTATAACATATTATAAATCCAAAATTAATCTATGTTTATTCAAAAATAGTAAGCATTATAATTATCATATTAAAATGATAGACTATATAAAATCATATGAACAAAGAATGATAAAGAAATATTTACAAATAGAAAGAGATAAACCTAAGGATAAAAATTTAAATAAAAGTTCAAAAACTGTTAAATTTTGTAAGCAAGTTAGTCAATTGTATAAAAGCAATATATTTTACCAAAAGAAGTAGTAAATAATAAGATATGGTAAAAATGTATGCAAAATGTATGAAAATAATTAGTCCAAAATAAAAATCTAAAGCTAAAAAAGTATTTAAAATTTATTATTCATCATTTAGAGCCACTATTCATTCAAGTTCAGTCCAGTTTTTTCTACTCTCTAATCTCTTTTTTTCCCATCACACCAGAAAACGTTCTTATTTGATCCATCTGTCTCACATACTGTCACTTTTAGATCTTTTACAATATATTTGAATATAGTTTACTTCATCTGTCCTTTCCATTTTTTTTCTTTTATCATATATCCATCACAGGTAAGAAATATTATATAATTTTAATATTCTAATTAACTTCATGCAACATAATTTTTCAATGACAAACTATTGAATAATATTCTAAAAATATAGACAAACATTCATAAAAAATACTTTACATTATACCAAGAGAATATAGCCATGCTTCTCAAACACTTTACCATTTTATTTTTATGTATAGATTGATCAACAAAATTGACTTTGATTTAACAGATAATTATAAATATGGTTATTTTGCACTAATAAAACATTTATCTAGATACTATTCATTTTTAGAAAACTCTTCTGAAAATATTTTTATTTGAATTTTTATCTGGTACCATGAATAATAAATACCATGCCTGCTTCATTTCACACTAACCAGTACTGATTATATTATTTATTTAATGGAAATTGAATAGATTTTGAAGATATTTTACCAAAGATTTTTTTTTCTTTTTTCATGCTTTATTATTTTATGTATTTATTTATGATTCAAAAATAAATTATAAAGTTTTATTAAATAAGTATTTTTGGTCAGAGTTTGTGTTAAATATGTTGTATAACTGAAATGATTTTCAAGATGAAATTAAATATGACAGTTTGTAACTCTTGGTCAATGTATTGTGCATAGTAGATCTCATAACATCATATAATAAAGCAATTAGCTTGTTAGTGTTATCTTTAGTTTCTTTTTGTTTACTAACCCTTGAACTTTAGCAATAATAGTGCTATTTAGGAACATTGTTTAGAAATTAATTACAAAACTCGTTTTATTTTTCATTTATTGAATGCTTCATTTTTGTATACTTTTATAGTTTTTGGAATATGAGTTTTTAAAAAGTGTTAAATATGACTTATTTATTGTTTTCAGAATGTAATAAAACTTTATTATTAGTGCTATTATATATATATATTTGTGAAACAATATGTATTTTGAAAAAAAATACTTCATTTTAAAGATTTAAATAAATATAATGTATACACTAAAGTTGTGTGTGTGAATGTATGTTCTCAATAGATAAGTGAAAACAGTTGATACAAAGAATAGGTTGTCACCCACACCTAAACAATAATCCAGTACACAATTATATATAATGATATTATTTATAACTCTGTGTCAATTACCAATTAATTTTTCATTTATATTTAATTTATATTATGTAATGATATAAAACCCTAGGATATAAACAGAAACAAGTGGTAATTGCTAAAATAATTGCAACAAAGAAAGCTAGGTTATACTTACCTGGCCAACACTGCTGGACATGTGGCTATTTCAGATGGACCCTGGGGGCAAAAAATAGAAAACTCTTTCATCCCTCCTTATCGGAGATATCCATGTCTCTGGCAACCAAATGCCTATCCAAATAGAGTCATAATATTTCAAAAAATGTCTGTCAAACTCTGTTTCCTACCTCACAAATCAGCAGCATGAGGCATCACAAAACAATGAACATGGAATAACAATATTAAACATCAAAAACTACTTGGCCATTCTGTCTCCCAATGTCCATCCAGGATTACACAGCATCCACAAGTTCATGCTTACCCATCTTGATAATTTCACTGCTCCCATTGTTTTAAAACTAATTAATCATCTTGCAGACAGTAAATGAACTATCCCTAAACTTTACCCCATAGTGATGGTTCGCTTTCTTAAGAAAAACTAGGACCCATTTGCTCTCTCTAGCATAAGGCCAATCTCCATGACCCCAATTCTTTTTAAGGTCATTGAAGGGGTGATCAAGGAAAAAATATAAGATGTTATTCTGGACAACATATCCCAGTTGCAATTTGCAAAGAAGGGCTCATCTATACTCTCTTTGATCAGGGAGATAAAAAAATCCTCTGTGATCATATCAGATCCAAGAATCTATACAAAACCATTGCCATTCAGTTGGACATCTGTGAGGCATTTGACTCAGTAGATGTCAACATCCTGTTCAATTGCCTCTCAGGACTAGACATTCCTATTCAAACCATTCAGATATTGGACAATCTAATAAATAACAGATTGATCCACATTTCCCTGAATGGTTTCTTTACAGATGGTTTTGTTCCTTTGAGATCCATATCCCAATGATCTCCATTTAGTAGTTACCTATTCATCTTTTACTTAAACCCCCTTCTTAAACAGACAGAGGCAGGGCTTTCAAGAATTTATGTACCCAGCTGAAGAAACACTGTATAGAGTTTGCCTACATGGATGATGTAATTGTCACCCTACATTCCCAAAAATATCTAAAACCTCTCATCCAAATAATTTAAAAAAATTTCTGAATCCTTCAAACTTTCCTTCAACCTTAACAAGTCATCGGCCTGGAAAATCAACACTGGCAAGAAGATACCATTGCCTTTCTCAGTGGACCCCAAGATTTTTGGGGTTCCCCATATACAAGTCATCACAAGCCATGTCGATACAAATACAAAATTCCATAATTGATGTGGCCACCAATAGTTAAAAACTTTTCTGAGGTTTACCTATCTCTGCAAGGGAAAATCTTGATTCTCAACATCAAGATAATGGTAAAGATTAGCTACTATCTACTCATTATAAACATGACAAAAACATTCAACCTGAAAATCAACCAAATCTGTGCATGAAAAGGTAAAACAGTGACCATAGGAATTGAATGCATACAGCAGTATAGGAAAAATGATGGAATGTCATTGCATGCAACTTTCTCAATATATTACCAAAAGTGCCACTCTCTGATCCACATCCTCCAAAATAAATTTCCCCAGATTGTAACTGAACAACCAGTCATTCCATTGGACAGACCTCCATTCTTGGAGATAAGCTGCTATCTTCTTGCTCACAATGGCCATTCATCCCTAGTATTCAGACAAAAAATCTTAATTTGGAATGCTCATGACCTGTTATTTCCCACTCAAAACTCTACTCTTCCTTATCTTGGTGGTAACAAACAGGTAGTCACCAGGTTTTCAAACATCTCAAGCTAGAGCCAAGATTCCTGGACTTCCTAGTGAAAATCAACATGGATTCACTCCAGATGAACTGGTTCCTCCACTACAGAAAATTCTTCAAGGACATAGATCCCATGTGTCACAACTGCCACAGAACCTCTGAAACCTTTGACCACATGATAAATGATTGTCCAGGATATGACAAAATCAGAACATTCATTGCTCATAACTGCCACATTTCCCTGAACAAAATATTAGATATCAAGAGCTATTTTTCATCTAACTGACCTTCATCACATCTGGATGGCCACATGTTGCAACAAGTTTACCATTCCTCATCCCAAGCCTGAAGAGATATTCATTTCTAAGTTGAAGGAATTTCACCATATGGACAGTATCATCTCATCCAGATTTTTATTTGCCAACACATGGAACCTGATTAAGCTGGTTTAAACAACACCAGCAAGCACGTCAGACCATGTGGTTGCCTGAGCAACATGGATTACTTTTATTTTAGTTACAATTGTATCATTCTTACATATGTATTTTCAATAAAGTTATTTATAATACTAAAATCCCTAAGATAATGCACTTTAAAAGATTTTATAGAAGGTCATATATAATAAAATTAATAATGCTTGTAAGTTTACTATATATATATATATATATAGATATTTATTATATATATATATATATATATATATATATAAATTATTAATCAATGTCTGTATTCCAATTATAATAAAATATATATAATTATTCAAAACAATACAATAATTAATACAGTAACAATATTTTAAACAAATATATACCAATTTAATAAAAGTACTTTCAACTATCTATGTAGTCGTTGTCAACTAGACTCAAATTGTATTAGAAAAAACCGTTACAAATGTAAACAAAAGCAAAAAATTGATGTATGACGTATTGCTTTTGTTATTGATGTATGACGTATTGCTTTTGTTTACATTTGTAACGGTTTTTTCTAATACAATTTGAGTCTAGTTGACAACGACTACATAGATAGTTGAAAGTACTTCTATTAAATTAGTATATATTTGTTTAAAATATTGTTACTGTATTAATTATTGTATTGTTTTGAATAATTATATATATATATATATATATATATATATATATATATATATATATATATATATATATATATATATATATATATATATATATATAAACACAGTAAAATGAAACTTCATATAATGATAGAGAATTAAACTCCTTTAAAAAAATTAAAAATCTTACTAAATTGTATGATAGAATCCAACCAAACATACTTGTCATAATACAATCAGATACTCTTTATGGAGGTTTTATATTAGAATAATAGTCACACACTTTAAAGGTATGTTACAAAATATCCACCCTTCCATCTTCACAATGATTATATAAAAAAACCAGAAGAAGAAATTATTTTTACTGTCAATGACTTTATACAAATATAGAATCAATACCAGATTCATGCCATCCTGAAATGGATGTGATTTCTAAATTCATGTATGCACACATTAATGAATTTACATCTCAATACACGTGTAACCTCACTTTTTTCTCTAAAGCCATTTATAAAATACAAGGATTCTACCAAATATCTCTTGTTTTATTCATGAAAAAAATGATTTCCACACTAACAAATTTATGTACAATTTATTTTAGTGTGTGCCCTTGGCATCAAAATAACAGAATCAGTAATTAAAAACAAAATTGAGCTCTATATTATACCAAAATTATATAAAATGCAATTCTCATAAAAATAATCATTAACTGAGCAGGCAACATTTTTATTCAAAACAATTATAGACACAATAAGAAACTATGAAAAATACAGTCAAATTGTTATTTAGATAAACATAGATGCAGCCTTGAAATGATAACAATAAAACATTTCTTAAAATTGTAAATAATATAAAGTACCAAAGGTCTACTTATACATATTTGCTAATATTATTAAACCATGAAGTATACTGTACTCTAAATAACAAAACCTCATCCCCAATTATACCACATCAATTCATCATGAAATGATCCTCATTTAGTGTCTTGCTATTCACAGCTTACATAAATCTTCAAATGAAGAGTATAGATAATAAAATACCTGCATGATAATGTCCTGCCTAAACACCAATTTCTCATGTATAGCTTACATGGACGATCTTTTGCTATTTTTGCCATTCAGAAAATATATATCTCTTAACTTCTAAAGATTTTTTCCAATTATACAAACAAATGTAAGTTAACTTTCAACATGAAGAAATCCCATGTTTGGCACATTTTCAATAGCAGTAGTGTAACTAAAATATTTTAAAAGCAAACTCTATCCATTCTTTGGCTTTCATTTCTACCTGGACATAAACGAATGTTGTCACTTATACAAAACAGACGAAAGTAAAATAGAAAATATAGTTAATTTCCTAATAAAATTTTATCCAGCACTTTATTCTAAGATATCAATTTTTAAAATGATAATTATAAAAAAAATCACATATTACTCTCCAAAAATACTTTACACCAATGTATTTTTTAATCTAATAGACTCATTATACTGTAAACTCTATGGGAAAAAAGATAATTACAATTATTATAAGAGATCTCAAATATTCCTTTTCACAAAATGGTCTAGGACTTCACTCAGTTCTCACATTCAGAATGCAAAAAAAATAGTTAATATAATCTCTGCATTTGAAAAAAATATCCCATATCTACAAACATTCTGTAAAATCATGCCTACAGGCAGCCACTTCCTTATCAAGGATAGCTAATAACCCTATTTACTCTATTATTGTCTATAAAATGTGGTTTTTAAACCACCAAAAACAGTAAAAGATGATAAAACTATGTTCAACATCATCAACAAATAACTCTCCCATAAATTCAAATTCTGGTCACTTGAATCAAAATATTTTGATTTTTTAACTTAAAATTAATCTCAATTCATTATGCACCCATCACTTTCTAAAATATAAATGAAATTTCCAAAAATGTAGACCATCAATGCTCTTTTTGCCACAAATATTCAGAAACACACAGAATCACTTTTTTCATACCCAGGATTTGATAATATTTGTTGAATAATGCACACTTTTCAAAAGTAAACAAATAATCATAAATACACTATTTGAATCATTCAAGAAAAAAGTCTATACTGGAATCAAGATAAGTTATTCATCTCTATGTCTAATGGAGTACAAGGTGTATATCTAAGATGAAAATTACAAACTAAAACATAACTCTTTCCACCATTGCAATACTTCAGGTGAAATTCAGCTCACCCAATTATGAATTTTGCCTACTTTCAAAACTTTGTGTTCTACATGACAAACATCTGTATTATGATTTTTGTATTCTTAATAATCACTAAAATATGTAGACAAAGACATCATGTAATCTATTTTGCTTTGCATATATATAACCAGAAAGAAACCACCTGTGAGATGGATGGAAAAAATAAATTGTGCATGGGTAATGGGGCGAAGAGAGGCTAGAGATCAGAGAAGATGGATTGAACATGGAGAGAAGTTGTCCTGCGGTGGATTGATAAAGGTTGACGGCGATGATGATGATGAATTTAAATTATATTAGTTATACTTATGTATATAATCATAAAAAATATTTTTATGCACAAATATTTAGTAAGTATGTTAAAATAATTTATTTTTACAGTATAATTAAATTTAGTCAGCATTTTTCTACATGTTTTACAGAATATTTAAGTATACATACATTAAAATTCTTTAGGTTTTCTTGCTGGAGACAAAAAGACTTGTTTTTAAATTATTACAAATCTCTTAAGAATCCACACCACTTTATCAATTTAGATTAATTAAAAAATTCTGACAAACAAAACATTGTTAACTATTTGCTTATTATATATTAAAATGAACTAAGTAAATATTTTACTAAACTTTCTTGATGTTAGTAAATGTATATATAATTTAAATGTATGTGTGTAGACATATATATGTAACGTGAGAAAAATTATTTCTTCTAACTTTAGTTTCCAAAAAGCCTAATTTGTAAATAGGGATTTCGCTAGGATACAATTATTAAAAAGTAAAAGTATTGCATTTATTAAATGATCATGTGACAAATTCAATATATTTAAAATAATAATATGAATCCTTAATGTTTATTAGGGTAAACTGCAAAATAAAGGGGAAAATTTATAAAAATGGTAAAATAAATCATTTTTGTTATTTCTCTCTTCAATAATTTTATTTATTTGATTGTTTATATTTCTTTTTGAAAATAAAGAGAAGCAATTATAATATTTGAAAGGGTGTTAATCAATTTTCAAAAAAAAAGTTATTAACATATTAAAAAATATTATTACTTAAATAGAATGAGGATTTTTGAAGAAATTAAATATGTTTTTATTATTAATGTATAATTTTTTTTTTCATTTTTCAAAGTAATTATCAAAAAAGAAATGACAGACAACAACAAGGGTTTTTTCAAATAATTAGAATTTAGTACAATTTTTTGCGGAAAAAAATAAGTAAACTTTTTATAAAAAAGTCAGTTTGTCATGAATTAATGCAGTCATTTTTGAGATACTTCTGATTAGATGGAAATCAAGGTAGTTTTAAAGAGATAATATAATGTAAATAAGAGAAAGTAGTAAACATCACTAACAGATGAGTGTCAGTTCATCAGTAATGAGGTGAAGTGTGAAAAACTAAGCCTGATAGTCTCAATTTAAACTGACCATACTACTAATTTAAAAAAATGTATTACAATAACCATATGCTAAGCTTTAGCTAAAAGTTTAGTACTGACACCCAACTCTTTAACCAATATCATAATAAAAATGTAGACAAAAATTTCCTTGTGGGAATCTGTCCATTAGCCTTCTGAATTAATCCATTCAAGGTCATGACTAACTCCATTTATGTTAACCTGATATGAAAATTATTATATTGTAAACTTGGAGATACAAGAGAAAAAGTTAAGACAACTTTTAAAGTGAAAAGCTTTATTAAAGTGTAAACCTTTTCTAATCTGGAATGGAAATAATTATTAAATTGGAAACTTGGAGATACAAAAAGAAAAATTTAACATGAAAGGATTTGCTAAACAAAAATCTGGAACTACAACAAATAGACGAAAAGAAAAAAAACCCATGATAAAATAAGAAGCAGGTGTTGTAAACTTGGAGATACAAGAGAAAAAGTTAAGACAACTTTTAAAGTGAAAAGCTTTATTAAAGTGTAAACCTTTTCTAATCTGGAATGGAAATAATTATTAAATTGGAAACTTGGAGATACAAAAAGAAAAATTTAACATGAAAGGATTTGCTAAACAAAAATCTGGAACTACAACAAATAGACGAAAAGAAAAAAAACCCATGATAAAATAAGAAGCAGGTGTTGTAATGTGTACATGTTAAATGTTATTTTATAAGGAACATATTAATTAGAGATACTGTATGATTTTAATTGCTTTATTGAAAATGTATTTTCCTTCTAATGCTAAGTGTGTTGGGGTAATTCTATTTTCATCCTTATTGGATATTTGTAGTGAATATTTCTTAGATGATGTTGGTAAAACACATTTGGATCAACATGATTATATCTCAATTTATTTAATAACCCTGGTCCTAAATATATAATGTAACTAGAGTTATGGGCACTTGCACTAATTTTCAAATGCATGACTTGTTATTTTCTTTTCTAATTTCTTCCAATGGGTTTATTCATAAACTATGTTAATGAGATCATTAAAATTGTAGGATTATTTTCCTCGCTTCATATTTGCCAGCTGTAGATAAATATGTCACCTAAATTCCAAATACAATTATCATTATTAGTTGAACACTTGTAGTCATAGTCATTAAACATCACATGATCACCATTTATAATATCTAAGACTCATCACAGATGAAAATCACAAGCAGGAAACTAGTCTGGAGATATTAGATGAGTAGGTTCTAGATAGGAATTTTATGCACAAACCTTCTTACATTCATTAATTACTCTGGCTTGCACTGGTGGCACTACTATATGAAGAGTTTATCCTCTGTGTAGTCATAGTTATCTTTATTTATTAGATTGACAATATTTGATGGGTGAAACTGGGCTCTTAGATTTAAGTATTTATAGCTTAAATATTTCATCTTTGTTCGGTTATCATTAATTTTATTACTTGCATCTGCAGATAATTTATGCTACTTTTGGTCTTTGGGTGACTAATCTTCAAAATTTTGAACTTAATTCAATTTTCATCTCTTATAATGGTGTGTTATTTTGACAAGTTGAAATATATGGCTAAGGAAGAGTATTTAATTTTTTTTTGATTTGGTCCTACCATTAGTTGATATGTGTCCATACTTTATAGCTCTACTTTCCAACTGTTTTTAGATTTTGTACTACTCATGCTGTTAATTGTTTACATAAATCTTTAATTACTTTCAGATTTCCTTCTATTCCTTTTCATTTCTTCTAATTTATTATTTAGATGAGATCCTGACTTTTTCAGGTTGAATGCTAGTTCAACATTTATGGCTTAAATTTCTTTTTCTCTTAGGTCAGCTTCTGTTGATCATGGAATGCTTTTGCTACTACATTTGTATTACCCATTCCAGCTCATGGTTCCTATAGTTAGCATCTTTCATTTTATTAATTTGAGCATAGAGTTTATCTATTCATTCTTTTAACATAATATGCTTATCTTTAATTTGTATTACTGTCCATAATATTTCTGTTTATCATTAATCATCTAAATCTATTTGTTTGTATCATATGATTTCTGTTCATTTGAGTTTTATCTCTTGCATATTTTTTCTTAACTCTATCTCTATTGGTTTCATTAAATTGCTGCATTCTCTTCATACCATTTGCTTTAATTCGGCAATGGTAACTCTGTTATTCCCCTCATTAACTCATATATTAAGATTATCTAATTGGTACCATATCTCTCAAAATTGATTTACATCAGTACTAGATATTGTTTGAATCTTTTCTTATATTTTCACTAATTCATTATCTTTTATATCATTAGTAATTTGTAAGCAATATTATTGCATGGACTTAATTCTTTTGTTACTTTGAACTTTATGATTTTCCAATTTTAATCCCATTCGTAGTGTAACATTTAGAATGAATTTTTTTTTCTTATCTTGATATTTTTAAACTCTTCCATAACATGTCTTTGGAATCACTGATATTCCTGTTGATATTCTTGGAGTTTCTTATTCATCTTATGAATTTCTATTCTAACTTTTTTTTTTCATTTCTTAATTTTTCCTCTCAAGGCTATAGATTCTATCATAGCCTTTTCTATTAAAGTCAAATTTTTAGCACATACTTTTTCTAATTTTGTTTTTAATTTCACATAATTGTCTTTAGATTCTTTAGAGGGAAGTTCTAGCTTCATCTCTAATAATTTTTATTAGGTAAAAATTTCTAGGATATCAAGAATAGGTATGCCCAATAAATCTTGGTTAGTTTCATCTATAGTACTGAGTTGTTAATAAAACACAGTATTATCTATTAATATATATATATATATATATATATATATATATATATATATATATATATATATATATATATATATATATATATATATATATATATATATATATATATATATATATATATATATATATATATATATATATTGCCATAAAATAGTAGTCCAGGATCTGCCTTCCTTGGGGTTCCCCTCTTTTTCTCCCATAACGTAAGCTTGTGGTTAAACACTTGTTGAGGTCCCTATTATCGCATTTTACATATGTATTCTCAATGTTACAGCCTCAGTAAATATTACTGCCTATAAGTAAAATTAGAAACATGCATATACAATAGAATCCTAGCTATTTCTATTTCTTTCAAAATTAAGTAAAATAAAAAATATTTTTCTATTTATTTTATCCTAGTGATAGGAGAATTTTTTTTTAAAATATCATGATATAAAATTTTATATACCACAAGAACAATTCACTCATCACCTTCATGTAAGTAAATCAATTTTTTAGATTTCACTTATTTTTAAACCACAAGTTGTATGTACCAAATTGTAATGGTGCAGATGGATAAAAGAGGTGTCCTTTAACTTCAGATGCCCAATGATAGTAATATAAAGTTATAAGTTGATCTCTTAAAATTCTACTTAAATTTTTATTGAATGAAAATACTGTTTATAAAATCTGTAAATTATTTGTAAAAATTCATCAAAAACAAGGTTTTACATTAACATATTTCTAAAATTAAATTGTATTTTAATATCTCCATATGTATTTAAAATGAAAATAAATAATGATATCAGAGAATTGATAATAATAATTATTATAATGTTAATATAAGTTGATGTGGGGTGAGTAAATGTATAAAATAACTACTACAAACATATAAAATGAACAAACATCCAACTTTTATTTACATTGTTGATAAATAATAATAAACACTTGTCATTAATAATTTAAACAGTTCCAATTGTCATAACATTCAATTAACTAAGCTGATACAAATATTTTATAAATAAATGTCGCATGTAAGCCTTTCAGAAAATGTAAAATAAAATCTTTGAATATGTGACACAAATGAAAGTATATAATTTCTTAATACTTAAATTACATATATAAAGTGATGAGAACATTTTGTTTCTTCCCATCAGCTGAAATTTAAATAATGTAATATGTGCTAACTATCTAATCATTCTGATATGTATGTATTATAAAGTATATGTACATAGATATGTAAATATTATCTCCATAAGTTTCAGAATAAAAAAAATATACATACCTAATAAAAGAATTACATCAAGCTTTATTAAATTTTGAAAAATGTCTTTGTCAAAATGTTGTGTGCAAAAGAGTTTTTTATTCAAAATTATGTAATTAGCAAAGATTGACACGAATAGTGAACAAATTGGCTCTAGGTAGTTATTTCTTCATTAAGTTAATTGTCTTTATAGCTTGTAGGATCATGCAATTTTCTAGAAATTTCCATTTTGTCCATTGAAGTCCTAAACAACTTCTCTCAAAAGAATCCTGGTATAGCTATGATAAAATAGTCTACTTTATATTGGTATAAATTTTTGATCTCACAATTACTTAAGAATAAATTTTGTTGAATATCATCATCAAAACTTTGAACTAAAGTTTGTAGATAAAATCATTCCATAGTGGTGATGGCTAAACTTTAGAATAAATGTGAACAATATGATCATCAAATATAGGCAGAAATTGGAACAAGACATTTGACCCTTTTCTACTTACTTTTAGCCATAATCCTGTTCTTCAAATAGTTGTGGCTTGTGTTTTAGAATTAAGAGTTCCATGTGCAGTCATTATTACTTCTGATTGGCTGTCACATAAGCATGTTTAAAGCACATCTTTCAAAGATTTTAGTCTTTCATGTTATTATAATGTTATCTGCTTGCACTTAATAAATTTAATATATTTAATAAATTTTATATATTTATAAATGACAAATGTAAAATTTTAAATGAAATATATCTAACATTAACAGCCACTGATTTAAGTTACAAGTAGAGTAATTATGATTCTATATTATTGTTTTGGATATCATTTTTATCTTGTAATTTCACATAACACTGTTATATGTGTTTTAGAATAGGTATGTCATCAGGTTTTTTATAAAGTTTGATATAGCTGTACACACATTTAAAGTTAATGTTTAAGAATGTCTCAAGATCAATAAAATATAAATAATTTAATTTATAAAAATTTAATATAACAGACTTTTGAAAATTAAGTCTAATTAATATTTTTTTATCCAATTCAATATCCAACTATTATAATTTGTATTAATTAAAGCCAAAATTATACCAAGCTTCTCTTTTTAATCATAAATTAATAATTTGGGATACTTTGGAAATAAACATTTTGGAATATATATATATATATATATATATATATATATATATATATATATGTAAAATAAATAAAAATATCCGTTAATTAAAAATAATATTGTAATTATAATTGAAATAATATTTTTAAACGGTTTATAAACAATTCAAACAATCTTTAAATCCGCAGAAGTACTTTCGGTTACTTTCAAACCTGCCTCAACTGCTATTAAATTCAAAAACTAAAAGCGGAAGCAAACGTCATCAATTCAAATTCCACGAATCTCGTATTTTAATGTTAGAAGCTTGTCGATTTATCAAATGTGTTTTATTCCTGTTTATAAAAATTGCCTCTTTAATTTTTCTTTTACTATGGTTTCTCTCTTCATGAAGAATTTTCACATTTTCAAAATTAAATTTAAATTTATGTTTACATGTTTTTTCATGTTCAAAGAAAACTGAAGAAGATATTAAATCACCATTATTTTTATTTTTTACACGCTTATATAACAATTCGTGTTCCTTCAATCTTTTCTCAATGTTGCACCTAGATTCACCTATATATACATATATAGGTGAATCTAGGTGCATATAGGTGAATCTAGGTGCAACATTGAGAAAAGATTGAAGGAACACGAATTGTTATATAAGCGTGTAAAAAATAAAAATAATGGTGATTTAATATCTTCTTCAGTTTTCTTTGATCATGAAAAAACATGTAAACATAAATTTAAATTTAATTTTGAAAATGTGAAAATTCTTCATGAAGAGAGAAACCATAGTAAAAGAAAAATTAAAGAGGCAATTTTTATAAACAGGAATAAAACACATTTGATAAATCGACAAGCTTCTAACATTAAAATACGAGATTCGTGGAATTTGAATTGATGACGTTTGCTTCCGCTTTTAGTTTTTGAATTTAATAGCAATTGAGGCAGGTTTGAAAGTAACCGAAAGTACTTCTGCGGATTTAAAGATTGTTTGAATTGTTTATAAACCGTTTAAAAATATTATTTCAATTATAATTACAATATTATATATATATATATATAACATTTAATTAATCCATACATGAATAAAATATAGATAAATAAATAACAAATAAATAGTTTCACCTAGAGTAATGTAGGTAATAAATGTAAACATTTTTCTGTCTTAATATTAATGTATAAGCTTAAGAATAGGCATACTGTTATATATATATATTAATGTTATAATCTTTTCATTTTAGATTAGCTTATATAAATAATTTAATCTTATTTAATATAATATATTTTATTTAAAATTATTTATATAATATTTATTATCTAAAATGTTTATTCTTTGTGTCTTTGTTTTATAAATGATTAATAAATAAAATAATAGGTGTGTTAATGGTTTGGGAGGTCATATGAAAATTAATTTTAGCACAAGTTTCCTTTGCTAGTTTTTTTAATTTTTATTTTATTCAACTAAGTATTGCCTTTAGCTTTTAAGTACATTCTATCAGTTACTAAACCACACGAGAAAGTGCAATATTATTAAGTTAATTCACAGTTTTATACCATATATTTGCTTATGTTATTAATAGTCATTTATTTACTTTGCATTAAACGAATAAATGTACATTTATAAGTACATATATATATATTAGTATGAATATATTTTTTCCCAGTATTTATAACTACACATTTTAATATTTTCCGTTACTTTTTTTTTTGTTAACTGCATATAATAATAATAATTTGTATTTTGTGTATTTTAATAAGTGAAGAATATAAATAAGTAATAAATATTCTAAATTTCTTCTTTTTTTTTTAGGTAAGTTTCTTTGTTTACTTTTATGCAGTAAGATTTATTGCCTTAATGTAAGTATATTTGATATGTTTTTCTTTTATTGACTGAAACATTTCATACACAATTTTATTTAAACATACACATTTAAATGCATTTTTAAAAGTTTATAAAAATAAATATGTAACACACTTATACAGCATAATATTATTAACTGATAATATTTTATATACTATGGCCAAATTTATTATTTGTATGTTAGCTATATATATATGAAGTATGTTCACACATACAAGAAATGATTGGTTAAATAAATTTGAATTTAAAATTAAAATAATATACATTAATAATAAAACAAAATGTACGTAATTGTAGAATCATTACAACATCTTAATTGATTAAATAAGTAAAGAAAGATATATAAATATTATATCAAAATAAGTGTCTTCATTTATATTCAATCTGGATACCAGATGTTTTATAAATAAAGGCGTTAAAAGTTGTATAGAATGATTAAATATATATACAAATTGTGAGTCAAACTTAAAACTTTAAGTATCATAAAAAAATCAAGTTAGCCGGGACTGAAATTAAATTCTCTTTTACAGTTGTCAAAAAAGTCTAGTGCCTATATATATATATACACTTCTGAAACAAAATTGAATTAAAAATAAACAACAAGCAAATAAATGTATGAACTTTTATTAATATAACTTATTATATATAATATAGGCATACTGTTAAAATCATTGTTCTTTAACATTATGTTATTTTCATTACATTTGATATCATCAGTTATATCATATAGACAATAGTATTATAGACATGGTCTATCTAATTTTTTCTATTTCAGTAGATATTCCTCAATTGTTCTCTTTTTATATACTGGATTTTTATTTTCTTTATTGAGGGGCATTTATTTTGCTTTATTTCAACTATGTTCTATTGGAAATTTTTTTTTATCTTTTAGTGAAAACTAATCAACATTTTAAAAAGTTATTTGCATGTGTATAATATTTTAGATATGTTAATTTACACTTGAAGGTTTTTTTCACAGGTATGTCCAAAATATCTAGAGATATTAGATTCAGTAGAGCACATGGATAGAATAGCATTCAGTGTGGTTTAATTAGTATTACCAATTACTATTTAATGATTATTTTGATTTATAATAGATGCCAATACTAAAATAGAATAGAGAGTTTATTTTGAAAAGCATTATGTAAATTGTGATCATGTGATAGTTTTAGGTTTTATTTTTATAACCATATGGCACCCAGACTGTATAAAGCCCAGGGTTTTTTAATTGGTTGCTTTAACAATTTTTTAAAGATTTAATATAAGTTATACAAACAATTTTAATGTTATATAAATAAATGTGAGAATTGTACATCAGCCTGAAAGGCTGTCATTTTGACTTCAATTATAGGCTAACTAAAACTAAATAAAAATATGAAACTATAGCAACCATTATCTGATTCTCTAAATATCACATTTCAAACATGAATTTATGTACTATAATCACATCTTCTTCATGGTTTAAATACTATACCTATTAAGTACTACCTAAAAGCACATCTATTTATTTTTTCCAAGCTTTTTTCAATACAATATTATTTTAGAATCCAAAAATGCAATAAGCAGTTATTTTTGTAATATATATTTTTATCAGTTGCTTTATCAAATTATTTCTTTTGCATAAAATGGTTCATAAAAAAATATTACAGTTTATTAATCGTGGAACAAATATTTTTTTTATTGAAAAATATACCTCATTGTGAATTTGAAATATGACAGCCTTATGGAAAAACATTCATACATTAACCAATAAGATAACAGAGAAAATAGATTTTATATATAAAATAAATTATACTTATGTTTACGAGTACTTTATTGGACAAATTTTCTGCAAAATAAAAAAAAAACGTGTTTCCAATTCTGAAGAAATAGAATTATGATAAATATTTTATTTATTTATTTTTACTTTTTAAACATTTACAATTTCCAGGCTTTGTCTACATTTTATTTTTTAGAATGTCTTTGCTCAAAATATGTTCATTCTCAAACTTAGCCACTGCACAAACATAATAGGTACTGTTGTAAAATGTTATAATTTTATGTATTTATCTGTGCCATTTGGATATAAGACATTTCCTTGCATTGCAAGATCTTAAAAATAATAACAACATTATAATTCTATCTAATATTAAAGAAAAAGCAGCAACATTTGTGAATATATTAGATTGTGGAAAGGAATACAAATAAATATTTTCTTATATTAATATGTTCTCTTCATTTTTAATACCAAAAGTTTAGAATGAATGTAAAAAAGTAGTCAAGAATTTTGGATTGTAAGGTATTGTTAAAATAATTAAAAAAAGAAATATTTTATATCATATCATTAGCTTTTCAAAAATATATCAAACAAATAATTCAAATTATACCTGATTTGAATTATGTCTTAAAAAACAATTCATAGTTTTGAAAAGGTTTTAGTTAAAGTACCAATATGGTATTGTGAAAAATATTGTGATTACTAGAGATTTTATAAAAAATATTAATATTTTATTAATAAATTCATACATATATTGAGTGGTTTATTCATTAGTACACCATTACACTAGAGCATGACCAACTTGTGGAAGAATATTAATGATAATATTCTATAAAAACAAAACACATATTTAGATTTGGTAGATGTTTAAAAGTTATTATTTAATGAGATATATATAGTTTATAGTTTAGTACAATATTTTTATAACTAAAAAGATAACAAAGCTATGGAATTTCTGTTATTTTTATATTATGTAATTTCTAATCAACAAGCTACAAAAAGCCTTTAGCACAACAATTTGACAACATATTTGTAAATGTATTAGTTGACTTAATTGTCTATTAAAAACATGGTCAATTAAGGGAATTCTACTCATTTCTCTGAATAACCAGAATATAATAATAAAACTAAAATAATATACCATTTTTTATGTTTATGGTGAAATGATTGTTCAAACATGGATTAAAATCGGATGAAGTCTCACATTGAACAACTAAAAATATTTATGTTGGCACATTTTTAATTATGGCTCTAAATGCAAAGTATATTGTTCATATATGACAAATAGAGAAAAGTGTGTGTGTATAGATAGATAGATAGATAGATAGATAGATAGATAGATAGATAGATAGATAGATAGATAGATAGATAGATAGATAGATAGATAGATAGATAGATAGATAGATAGATAGATAGATAGATAGATAGATAGATAGATAGATAGATAGATAGATAGATAGATAGATAGATAGATAGATAGATAGATAGATAGATAGATAGATAGATAGATAGATAGATAGATAGATAGATAGATAGATAGATAGATAGATAGATAGATAGATAGATAGATAGATAGATAGATAGATAGATAGATAGATAGATAGATAGATAGATAGATAGATAGATAGATAGATAGATAGATAGATAGATAGATAGATAGATAGATAGATAGATAGATAGATAGATAGATAGATAGATAGATAGATAGATAGATAGATAGATAGATAGATAGATAGATAGATAGATAGATAGATAGATAGATAGATAGATAGATAGATAGATAGATAGATAGATAGATAGATAGATAGATAGATAGATAGATAGATAGATAGATAGATAGATAGATAGATAGATAGATAGATAGATAGATAGATAGATAGATAGATAGATAGATAGATAGATAGATAGATAGATAGATAGATAGATAGATAGATAGATAGATAGATAGATAGATAGATAGATAGATAGATAGATAGATAGATAGATAGATAGATAGATAGATAGATAGATAGATAGATAGATAGATAGATAGATAGATAGATAGATAGATAGATAGATAGATAGATAGATAGATAGATAGATAGATAGATAGATAGATAGATAGATAGATAGATAGATAGATAGATAGATAGATAGATAGATAGATAGATAGATAGATAGATAGATAGATAGATAGATAGATAGATAGATAGATAGATAGATAGATAGATAGATAGATAGATAGATAGATAGATAGATAGATAGATAGATAGATAGATAGATAGATAGATAGATAGATAGATAGATAGATAGATAGATAGATAGATAGATAGATAGATAGATAGATAGATAGATAGATAGATAGATAGATAGATAGATAGATAGATAGATAGATAGATAGATAGATAGATAGATAGATAGATAGATAGATAGATAGATAGATAGATAGATAGATAGATAGATAGATAGATAGATAGATAGGGATGGCTTTTAGAAAAAAATAAATATTCTTTAAATTCAATTGAAAAAGTAATTTACACATTGGTACAATTCAATTATTTTCCAACAATTATAGCCATGAACTTATAGAATGGCCATATTTTAGGTAAGTTAATAAATCTAATAAATCTATGTAATAAATGCAATCTTTTTATTAATAATAAATAGTGATGATACCAACATATAAATCTAAATTATAGTACTATCCAAGTTTAGGATATATTATTTTATGTTTTAAATCAATTGCAAAAGATGTGCAGTTGCAATGCTGTGAATAATAATAGAGGAACAAAAAGTTTATTAAAATATCAATGCATATTAAAGATGCATTGTGTAATATTATTTTAGTATACCATGCAGATTTCATTTTGAAAATATACATATAACAAAGGTAAAATTAAATCCAAAAATTTTTAGGGAATCTAGTATATATATATTTTTAAAAAATATATGAGGATTTTTAAAAACATAACTATCAGAATGTAAAATAATTTTGCCTTTTAAATCTGTGCCATTTAATTAAGAATTTGATCTGCCATATAATAATAAAATAATTGCATATAGTAACATCTGTACTTTACTAAAAGGGCATAAATATTAGAAACAAAAGTAATGGAAAGTGAAAGACCATTATTGTGGCCATTAATGATATATCAGACAAAGTGACAAGATTAATTATTCAACATAAATAAAATAACAAAATGCATATAATTCCAAATTATGTCACACAAAGCTTTTATTTCAAACAAGAAATAGAAAATTTTTAAATGGATGTACAAAATATTTTTGATCAGACCAAAGAACATTTAAAAATGTTCATGGGAAACTTTACTACTAGAATTTTTAAATGTTGAAAGACAATTTTGCTGTAGGTAAATTTGATTATAGTGATTGAAATATGACAAAGATTTAGAGTTTATAAACAAAAACTGTATATTATATATTATTTATTTGAAAAAAAATGGAAATAAAAATAAATGTGGAAGCATCCAAATAAAGGTATAACAGAATTTGATTATATTTTGAATAGCAGAAAATATGTTTTAAGATTTTAATATTCTTATAGACTTAACACAGAAAGTATTATGAATTAGAGGGATGTTAGATACATGTTGATTCAAAAGGAATTAGATGAAAATTATTAAGAAAGACAGTAATAAGGGTTGATAATCATAACTTCAGAAAAACTCCAATGAATTAAAATTAGAAGTTGAAAGTTAATTTAAAATGTTAACAGATTATAAGATGATTGAGAATTGACTAAAATCAATAAGAAGATAACTGATATTATATTAAAAACAACAAATAAATAACTGCTAAGAAAAGCAGACATTTCCCAAAAAAAATTCTCTCATACAAGAGAATATATGAAAAAAAAATCATGAATATGAACATTTTTAACAATGTTATATTAAAAATATTAACTAAAAAAATTAATAATAATTAGATATGATATTTGTCAATTGGCAAGAAATGCTATAGCAAAGGATAAAAGACTAAAAATGTAAAACATTTTGGTATTGAAGAAAAGTTGTCTTTGAAATAAGAAGAAAAGATCTTTTACTAAAAAATAGAAACATATAATTTATTAATTTACAGAAAAATAATTATATATTATGATTTTTTTTTAAAAAAATTTCTAATAGAAGTGTTTATTAAAGTATCTAAGCAAAGATATAACTGAATTGTATTCTAAGCCAATAAACATCACATGATCACCAAACTAGTCTGGGGGATATGGGATGAGTAGGCACTAGATGGGGATTTTATGCACAAGCCTTCTGGCATCCATTGATTACTCTAGCTTGCTGGGTGTGGCACATATAGTGAGTTTTGCCTGAATTGGATTCTATTGTGACCTATAATGAATATGTATTTCAGATTGCAATGTGTTAATGAAAGAAAAAATTAAGACATAATTAAAAGTTGACTTTTTCAAAATACAACAATGAATTTAAATTAAAACTTGAAAATTATTTTAAAATTAAAGTTCATTGAAAATTGACTGAATGAAGATAACTGATACTCTACTAAGAATGACAACAGAGTTGTATGATACAAAAATGTCGTAATTCATTAACAAATTTCCAACTAAGATAAGACAGTATATTAAAAAAAAAGAATATGAAATTATCTCATAAATAATAGTTGATTAACTGATAAACAATATAAACATTGATTTTTATATGGGTAGTTCCTACTACTGATTAAAATATATGGTTCATATCCTAACACAATATTTTGTATACTATGTTTTATTTTTGATGATAAAAAATATCTTTTGCAAATTCTTCATTAAGTATTATATTTAATGAACGTTAATTAATGATTTCGGGTATTTTTATAAAAAAAATGAATGATAGGATTACCTAAATGCTATTTTAAAGGATCTGTAAACTTATTTTTATTAAAGATTTATATATATATATAAACCTTAACGATGTAAAAAAATATAATTTATATAGTGACATAATATTGAAATACTGGATATGTAATGTCAAATTCCATTGTTTTTTAATAGTTTACTACGAATTATTTCAACTGCTTTTTATCCATGCTATTTTTGAAAGTATGAAATTATTAATTATATCAACTCCACTAATGTAATTTTACAGCTTTTACTTGTAAAGTTATTCATTATTTTTTTTGTATTATTATTTTAATAGTTGTTTTCGTTTGCTTTTTAACTTTTTAAATGCCCTTGCGATTAGTAAGCTTTAGTAATCTCATTACAAGAAGTGATGTGTCTTTAATAATGTATTATTTTCTTTAGACAAAAGTATGTATTATTCTTATTTATAGGTTTTGAGATGTTTGTTAACTTCAGCTTAGATTTAAATTGCCATTTAAATTTATGGTATGTTAACTTTTAAGTAACATCTTAACTATTGTATTTATGTTAACCCTTTCTCTTACAATATAGTTTTTTTCATTTATTACAATTTTATTTTATTTACATAAGTATTTAATATTAAGCATATATATAAAAGTGAAACACTGCATAATGCTAAATGAATTCAATAGTTGTTGGGGTGGGATGGGGGTTCAAATATATATATATATAATACAATTAAAATGTCCATTAATTAATAACCATTATAATAACAATAAAAATAATAAATATAATGGTAATTAACTATTATTTACAGTTTTCAATCTGCAGGATACTTTTGGTTAATTCCTTCACCTTCTTCAACTGCTGGTAAACTAAAAAAAAAAAACAGAAACAAATATCATCAACTCAAATCCCATAAATCCTGAACTTTAACATTAGCAGATTTGTCTATTAATTATATTCATTTTATGTCTATTTATGTAAATTGCTTCCTTAATTTTTCTTTTATTATGGTTTCTCCCTTCATGAAAAATCTTAACACTTCCAATATCAAACTTAAATTTATATTTACATGCCCTTTTATGATCAAAGAAAGATGAATCAGTCTATAAATCACAATTATTTTTAATTTTCACATGCTTGTACAACAATTCATATTCCTTTCATCTTTTTTCAATACTGTACCTCGATTCATCTATATATGATAACATACATCCACAAAAAATTTGATGCACAATATTATTTAGCTGCTTTATGGGTATGACCTTTTTAGAATTATTTACTAACTTATTAACATTATTTGTAACACAAAATGAATCATTAAACATGTTGTTATATACATCCTTAAAAAATTTCACTTGAGCATTTGAAATATATGGAATAGATATCCATTTTTTTTATTATCAATCTTCAATTCTTTTAAATCATTATAATTTTTTTATACAAGTATGTGGAAAGTAAAAATAATAATGATTTAATGAATGCTTTCATTTTCTTGGATCATGAATGGACATGTAAGTATAAATTTAAGTTTGATATTGAAAATGTTAAAATTTTTCATAAAGTGAGAAACCATAATAGAAAAAAAAAATTAAGGAGGCAGTTTTAATAAACAGAAATAAACTAAATATAATTAATATACAAGATTATAATGGTAAAATTTGTGATTCATGGGATTTGAGTTGACAAAGTTTGTTTCTGTTATGCTTTTTGAATATAATGGCAGTTGAGGAGAGTTAAAGTCCTTCTGCAGATGGAAAGACAGTATTTAATAGTTACTAGTTAATTACCATTCTATTTATCATTTTTATTGTTATATATATATATATATATATATATATAACAATAAAAATGATAAATAGAATTTGCTATATATATACATATATATATATATATAGCAAAAAGTCAATGGATACTGTTTGATTACTAACAACTCAGACAAATCATTGTATTAATAATTAGTAAATGGTTATTTAGAGAATCAAAACTTAACCACAATTTATATTTAGGTTTGTGTGTGTGTGTGTGTGTACATGAATAGAAAAATTTAATGGATATAAACACATTTTATGCAAAGTTCTTCACTCTTGTTTAGAATAATTATTTCTCTGACATGATTTTATAGATATCATTTTTTAACCTAAAAGGAAAATCTGTTTTAGCTGAATTTAAACATGATAAATATCACTACAATTTTTCAGCAAGTATCAGAAATCAATTCTAATGCATCTATGTTAAAAGATATGTCAAAAACCAGAATTGATTATTCTAAAGGATCCTGTCAAAGGACCCCATGATCAAGATATAAATCAAATTATCATTAGTGATATTTGTCATTTTTATACTAACTCTTCATAAAAATAATACTAATATCTCATATTTAAGTTTGTTATAAAGCAGTGATTTCTATATTAAAATAGTTTAAACAGTGAAAGTATCATCATCATCATCATCACCATCATTTTAAACTATTTTCTATCTATTGCAAAATAAAATTCTATTCAAATTTAATCTAGCTTCTTTGATCTATAATTTTTCTTCTCCATTTTTTTCTTACTTATAAGACAGGCCAAGTCTAATAATGTTAGTAAAATCTACTTGCTTTCTCACTTTACATTTAGCTTTTAATGTCACTTTATAGCTTGCAATATATATATATATATATATATATATATATATGTCTTCGTACTTCACCATATAATCTAAAGTTTTTATATTGCTCTTCTATTAAGTTTCCTAGTCTCATAATCATAAGTAAATATTGTGCAAACACATCTATTAAAACTATTTGTTTCAATGATGTTATTTTTCTTTAATATTAAGTTATTTGTACAAAAAGTATTCATCTAAATTTAATTTTAAAAATAATTTCAGCAGTATGTTTTCATTTATATTAATAATTTAGACAAACTAGCTACAATTATTATCTTTCTTTGATTTATTACTATTTTTTCCTTTGAAAAAACATTAAACAATATATTAGTCTTTATAATATTTATCTTCAAATTACTTTTATGTGTTCACTTGATATTTTTTTTGGAACTGAAACAATTGTAACTAATTTTCATTTTGAAAGATTATTAGTAGATAAAAGATCACATGGCAACTAATTAAAAATTATATATGACTGTAACTAAAGATACATAAACAAACTATATAAGTAACGAATGATAGTAATTCATGTTGGATTAAGCCCAGCATATGGAACAATAAACATTATAACTAGCTTATCAGAATAAATATAAAATGTAGTTAGACAACATGTAAGTGAATTGACTAAGAGATCAATAGTAGATAATTTAGTCCATGAAATATATATATATTGATGCCAATAATTCTAATTTATCAAATTATATTTATATTTAATAAGTGTGAATGATTTGTTTTAATAAATAAATAGAGTTTTAACTAACATATAAAAATATATTGATGTCATCAGTCTGCAAATGTAATGATATAACTTTTTTTCACTAAATTACTAATGTTATTATTATTTATGTTCAGATATAAATTAATAGTATAGGAGATATATTGAAAGCTACACCAAGTTGTATACGCTTTACATAAACTATCAATATTAAGCTTATAACAATAAGTAGGATTGCAGCACATAGTACTTTTCACTAAGCATTTTAATAATTTGTTTAGTTCAGATATAAATTAATAGTATTGGAGATATTTTGAAAGCTAAACCAAGTTGTATATGCTTTACATAAACCATCACTATTAACCTTATAACAATAAGTAGCATTGTAGCATATAGTATTGTTCACTAAGGATTTCAAAAATGTGTTTAGTGTTTTAAACTATGATTGTTTTTGATAGTGAATATTATTTTCATAAATGATATCCAATGTAAACATTTCCATAATGTTCATGCATTTGTAAAATCTAACATATTTGTCATTCACTTACATATTGTATAATAATGCATTTATATGGTCTATGAACAAGGTTTTGTCCATATTTTTGATAGAATATATAATTTATTTGCTCTTCATAGATCAACAATTAGCTATAAATGACAATAATTACTCAAAGTTGAAATAAAATCTTTCAAAAATCAGTGACCTCATATGTTTTTATTATTTATATATAAAGTGGCTGTAAAATTTAATTATGATAAAAAACTGAAGTGAGAGGGTTTTTTTGATAGATTTTGTTTTGTAATTCTTTCAACTTTTGTTTTGATCAAGTCTCAAGCATAAATTAATTATAAATATGCATTAAAAATGTAATAATATTTTTACTAAATAAAATTAAAAAACTGTAAAATATAATAAGGCAAAGAAATGAAATGGTACATTGCCATTAGATACCTTAATATGATCTACAGTTCAAATGAAGTATATATATATATATATATTACATACTAATTTAAAATATCAAAAAGTTTTGCACCCAAAATGTTCACTTACATAAATATACGTTTGATCTAATTTTAAATTCAATTTGTTGTAAAAACTTGAAAAAAAAATCAGATTTAGGATTTTTCTTTCAAGAACATAACTTTTATTCAGTCCAGCTAAACACCAAATATTGATTAATACATAATTGTATTTAATTAAAGATTAAACAGGCTAGGAAAATCACTCAAATTCTCTTTACTTAGTTAATAATGTATTGTCTCTCATTACCCTTCTATGAGGCACATTTAGAGAGGTTTTTTTTTTTTTTTTGCTGTATCTTTTATTCATATTTATAATAATTTATTCTATACAGGACCAAATATAATTATATATGTGCGTATAAAAGAAAGTTAATGATACATTTTTTTTTTTGTTTTTTTTTCTGAATGCTTAGAATAATTATTATTCAGTTGTCTTTTTTTTTTTTTAACTTAAAAATAATTATTACAAACACTGTTTTAACTAAATTTAAATATGATACATATCATTGCCATTTTTCTGTCAAATTCCCAATTACGATTAGATAGAATTTTCAGTTATATTTATTTCTATTATTCTGTTTTATTTTTATAAATAATATTTAAAAAATGGACATGCAATTAATTACATTTATTTTTGTATGAGATAATAAAATCTTTTAGCATGTATTTTAGAGATATGAAATGAAATCTTTTTCAAAATGGCTTCACACAGAGTCAACTTTAATTATCAATGATTTTATATTTTAGGATTACCGCGATTTTTTTTTTCCCAAATACTGATTAATTCAACCAGCGGGAGTTTTTTATTATTATTAAAATAATAATAAATTGTATCGATTAGAAATATTTGAAGAATAATCTGCATGTGCACACATCTTGTTTTATTGGAATGTAATAAATTATTTTATTTGTATAACAATTTGGTTCCACTTAAGTATCGGCTATATTTTTAATATATATATTTAAAGTGTAATATACAGATATAATTTGCTTTAATTCGATTGATATTTAAGAAATACTTATACCACTGCATTAAAATACTTATACCATTGCATTGAAATTAAGTAGTCTTTATTTTATCTTATTATAGATGCCGCTGAAAGCAGGCAGTTCTTTATATGATACTGTCTGATATTCTTGGCCTTGTTTTTATTATTTTATTAAAAATGTTTAGTGTATTTTTGATGTGGTCTGATCACTTTATACTTAAGTATAAAGGTAAAAATAGTTGCTAGAAGGTGCATCAAGTCCAAAAATTCTGATACTCTATTACTAGACTCAAGGTTTTCATGATGAAAACACAAACTAAAAACTAGTCTGAGGATATACTATAAGTAGGCACTAAATATGGAGTATTATGCAAAAAAAAAAAATTAGATGTAGAAACATATTTTTAAAATGAAGATAAGGATTATATTTTTTTATAATTTACTGTGGTCACAAATGTTATGTGCTGATGAAACAAAGCATTGAAAAATAATGATTGTTTTGAATTATGATGCTACACTATAGTTGAATTGTTATATTCTGAAATTTAAAGTCCAGAGGTAACAACTTCAGCTCTTTTATACTGAGTGCTCTGACTCTATCAGAAATCAATACTTTTGAGAATATCCTAAACAGTAATACTTAATTACAGTATACCAAAATTTTCATTGAATCACGAATGATCAAAAATGTTTTATTTTGGTCTTTTTATGAATCAATATTATTTATGATGATGTAAAAGTCATTAATCTGATGATAATAATTTAAAGATAGTAAATAATAATTTTTAAAATTTGATTTTGATAGATATTTTAAAAAAACTAAAAGACTATCAGTTATACATATTTCTATACTGAAACTTTCAATTATGGTTACAAAGCTTCAGGCTAAATTTGATATAATTTGGAAAATTGTTAATAAAAATGACCAAAAAATATTTTCTTTAGAAAATTTTTTGTAATAAATGTAAAAATAAAGTCAATTGAAGGACAAAATTAAAACTATGTGATGTTTTTAATTGAATTATAAAAGTGAAATACAAGGAATTATCTAACATGAAAATGAAGATTTAATGACAATCATTACAAGAATAGAAGAAGAAAGTGATATTTTTTTTTCTTAATAATAATATTGAAAACATTTTTTGTACAAAATGCAAATCAGTTTATCCAGAATTTATAATTATTCAATATAAATTATGTTCTTTAATTAAATCATTTTCAATAAAAAAAAACATTATTGTGATAATTTAATTTTTAATTTTTGTATATTCTTACTGTACTTTTATATTAATATTGTACTGGTCGAAAATGAATGCCCATCCAACAAGACTTACAATCTGGGCAAAAATAGCCTGAATCCAATCATGCCTGAGATACACAGGTCAGGAGCAATCATGAATTCTAACCTATTTGACTATTCAGAAATTTTATTAAGTGAAAGTATGCAACATATTTATATAAATCATTGTATCACTTCATAGTCTAGTCATTTTCTGGGTTTAGCTAAGTAAAGTCTGAGCATATGTAATGGCTTAAACTTTATACAAATTGTTTTTGGTTGTTAGGAATGTTTTAAATCTTCTAAATGTTTTGATCAAAAATAAACTGAATTAATAGTTTTCTGATATTAATTTCCTAAAACGACCTGATGGATTCTTTTTTAAAAAAAAAACATCCATTTTTAATAATTTTCATCTAATATACAAAGTAGTAGAGCTAATTTTAATGAAGTTATAGCTTATTTGAGTTATTTTATCTATGGGTTTTAATGTAAGTTATAATTTTACCTGAATCTTGGTGTTCCATGTATAAGCAAGTTGTATATATGTTAAATAAATATTCAAGAATTTTCTTCCATAAATTTATTTGTGTTCTGTATGGAAAAATTATATAAAAATATATATTAATTTTAAATATCATACTTTGATACTTATCTCTATGGAAAATGTTTGATTAATATGAATTTTTCCCCATTTATTTTTACTGTTGTTGCTTTATTATATATTACTCTAGATTTTATTCCCGAACTTAATGTAGTATCATATTTATGTTTATTCTTAGTATTGTTTGTGAGTGATATTAATATGGATTTATCTGATAATCTATATGGACTTATATATTACTTGAATTTACTACACAGTTAATCAAACTATCTTTTTGCCTATATATATATATATATATATATATATATATATATATATATATATATATATATATGATAAACAAAAATGCAAGTTAAAAAACTTGCTAACGCTTGTATTTATGTCCACAGATGGTGTTCTACCATAAACACC
>JAQFVV010007683.1:0-5000 GCA_028023455.1 Epiperipatus broadwayi
TTTTCCTTTATTCATCTTAAATTAAAGTATTGTGTGATTATTAAGTTTAATATATGTTTGATAGTCACTGTTACTTTTTAGTATTACAATTGTTTACAATTATGTTCTTATTATCCAGTTAATGACTTGCAACATAGTCATTCCTAATTTTGTGGTAGTTTGGTGTTTTCTTGCTTCAGTTAGTAGAAGCAATTTTTAACTCTTCTTTTTAGATTACTACATCTATTTATATTTGATTAGGGCTAAAGTTTTATTAGACTCCAGGTTGCTGCCACTATAATCCCATACTGGGGCAATGAGCAGGTCCCTAGTTTTAATTTTCTCCAATTTATTTAGGAACAGTGACTCCAATTTACGGGAAGTGGGGGTTAAATACAAAGTGGCATCTAATGAACCATAATGTAAATAGCAGATAAATAGAAATCCTGATTGTTGGGAAAAAACCTTTTGAAAAACTGTCAATTAAGGTATTGATGGTAATTCTATTGTTGTGTGAGATTGTGGTGATCAGTTGCCTATATTTTGTCAGTGATGAGCAGTTCAGCAAAAAATGATTCATTGTTTCTTCCTCTCTGTTGCAGATGGAGCACACAGGGTCTATTTTTGCATATCGCATTTTCCTTGAGAGAAATTCATTAGTGGGCAAGGCCTCTAAATTGATTTTAATCATGAAATCTAGGTATTTCGGTTCGAGATTCCAGTACTTATATTTAGTAATAATTGCTTTATTGTTTATGTTGAGAAAACTGTTCAGAGATAATTGAGTGTCCATCTTGTTCAGGATTTGATGTGCAGTCCAATAATCAATCTTTGTGCTGAACTCATTGTTGGTTGGATTCCTGTTAATATGTTGTAATAGTTTATTTAAAAACTTGATCTTGCTAGGTGGGGGTGTATCAGTTGGTTCTATTTTTAAGTATGGTTGAAAAATAGGGAAATTGGTGGCAATTTTAACTAGAGTATTATGTATTCTTTGGTAATAGAAGGTGTTTATTGAGTGCAATGATAATCCATTAAACTTTGTATGCTTCTGCAGGTTCTTGATGCTTATTGAGACGGCTTTCTTATTCCAGATCAATTTGCAACATAATGAGTTTATTTTTCGAGTAAAAGCCTTGGTAAAACTAACAACTGGCATATAATAGTTAATTTTGGGTAGTATCAACATGTTAATGAGTGTGGTCTTACTGTGTATTGAAAGGTAGGCCCTAGAAAGAGAGTTCATAATTTTAGTAATTGATGCCATTAGCTGATTTTGAATGGCTGTCCTTCTAGCACCCACTGACAGGTGGAAAGGGATTCCCAAAAAGGAATGTGGGGGGGATTTAGTTAGAGAATCATTAGGTTTGCCTGTAAGAATATTCCAAGTTGCCATTTTACCAGTGTTGAACTTGAGTGAGTAGTCATGTGTATATTTGTTTAGAATGTCTATTAGCATGGGTATATATTTCTTGGAAGGTAGGAAGACTACTATATCATCCATAAAGGATATGTGGTTTAAAGAGAGATTAGTTTGAGATAGAACCACAGGTGGCAATTTTTTTCCATCTCAATCAACAAAGGGTTAATATAGGAAATAAATAAGAGGGCACTAAGTGGTGAGCCTTGTGGAATGGAGCTGTGTGGAACAAAACTGACAGATGATTTTCCATTTAATGTAATATGAATGGACCTATTGTACAATAGATTAGCCAGAATGTATCTAAGTGATAAAGGGATGTTGTACTGTTCAAGAGCCCCCAAAAGCTTATCAATTGGAATGGAGTCAAAAGCCGCCTCAATATCCAGCTGGACCACTATTGGTGCTGCCTTTTTATTAACTCTGATTTGATCAATCATGGCTCTGAAAAGGAAGAGTGCTTCAGGAATGGAGCTTCCCTTCTTTGCGAATTGATACTTCGAGATTTTTTGCAGGATGAGTGGTTGAATTTTGTCTTTAACTAATGCTTCAGCTACTTTAATAACCAGTGGAGACATGGAAATTGGCCTGATATTGCTTAGTGGTGTAGGATGAATGGGTTTTTTGAGAAAGGGAACAAGGGAGATAGGGTATAATTGTGGAATAATATGTATTTGGTTTGAAAGATGGCTGAGCATCTTTTGAATTATTGGTACAGTGAAGTAGTTAAGGTGTTCTAATATAAATTTTGGTATTGCGTGTATTCCAGGATGTGCACTATTAGGGTACTTTTTAATTTTATTCATTATTTCTTCATTAGTAATATTGTGATTGTCTTTAAAGTTGTTGAGCTTGAGATTTGTCATGCTAGGACGGGGGCATGACTGGAGCTTATTTTTAAAATAGTCAAGCAACGGTGCAATCATTCCTTCCGCAGTTATTATTTTAGAGTTGTGTAGAATTGATGTGGGTGTGAGTTTTTTACTAGTATATCCTAGCGCCCAGCGTATGTAGTCTCTAGACCAGTTATGCGTATTTTTTAAAAAAATTTTTGCTTTTTTGGTAGCTAAGTAATCAGCCAAAACTAATTGAGTTTGCTTGTATTCTTGCTTGAGAAGTAGAATTGAAGGTATAGAGCAGGTATTGGCTGGTGTGCTTCTAATTTTTTGGTGTAGCAACTCCAGTTTCTTCATCATATGTGTAGGTGTCGGATTTCTGCATGTGTAATGTTTAATCGTGGATGAAATGATGTTTATGAAGCTGAACCATGCTTCTTCAGGTGGAAGAGTAAGTATATGAATTTTATTAAAATAAATGTAAATCTCCAAGAGGATGGCTTCTGGTGCACTGGATTTGAGAAGCAGTCTAGTGGTATTAGTTAGTAATGGAGTTTCAAATACAAGCATATTTATTTTAATAGTGACTGTAAGTGCCAAATGGTCTGAGAAAACAACTGGTATTAGAGATGGCTGTATTAGAAAATGTAATTCTGGGGAGTAGAATACAAGGTCTATTAATGAGGAATTTTTCCTAGTGTAATATGAGATAGAGTTTGATGAGAAGAATCCTTCACCACTCATAAGTTTTTTATTTAGTAGGTGAAGGTATTTGAAGGTGAATTTAGAGTATGGCATATTAAAATCCCCAATCATGACTGTGGGAAAGGGATTGGTAGCTAGTATTGCATTTATATTAGTGATTAGCTGATAAATGAGACTCGGTTGGTTGTATAAGTATACTAGGATAATGTTAATTGTGTAAGCTTGATTATATAAAGTTGTTATGCACATATGTGAGTCCAAGTATAGTATGTTTATTGATTGAAAAGGAGAAGCACGGTGATTGATAATTCCAACTCCTGCAGATGAGGTGTTAGAGTTGGAAAATCTATTAAATCCAAACCTCTGAAAGTATCGGTCAGGCTTGATTATTGAGTTTACCGATAATTTGGTTTCAGTGCATAGAAAGAGATGCGGTTTGTATAGTTCAATCCAATTGGATATTGCATAGATTCTTTGGAGAGAGTTTAACCCTCTGACATTAACAGCTACTATAGAAAAAAGCATGTTAGTTGATTAGGAAGGTAGAGGAATGGTACAACAAGGGCCATCAGCAAATGCCAATTGGAATATTTCTTCTAAGTTATTACTTATTGCACATGTTATACCCATCAATAGAGTGTTTTTGAGGGTTTTGAGGACCTGATTACCAACTATAGACCAGTTATGCTCCATAACAAGGCAAAGGAAGAAGGAGTTCAAATAAATCAAGTCGGCAAGCCAATAGCAGACCATTACCAGAATAACTGATTCCATAGTGATAATAAAGTTTAGAATTGCTAGGTTATCTGGGCAGCCACTGATGAGTCACCCTTTGAACCTCTGGAAGCTCTCCTATGTATGTCCACACCTTCCTTGTAGACATCAAGTTGACTAACTTCATCAGAAGATTCCTGCATTGATTTTCTAGTACAATAAGGGTTTTCAGTGTTGTCATTATTAACAGGGGATGTGTTAGTTGCCTTCATTTTTTTCTTGACTGGTGCAGAAATTACACTTAGGTTCTTATTTTTAGGGGCTTGGTTAGCCTGATCCTTGTCACAGTTAGAATTTTCACTGGGATCAACCTTAGGAATTGCTCCATTGTTTTTATTTTTTCTCTTGTTTTTCTTACCATTTTGAAAAGAATTACTACTTTCAGTCATTGTTGACATGGAGTCAGCAGAAGATTCTAAATGGTTAGTGGATTCTAGTGGACTGGCCTCACTCATGGATTGCTGATCAGTATTAAATGATGTTAGCAACCCAGCACTACTTTCCATACTTGATTGTTGATCAGTGTTAAAAGAAGGTATAGACTCCGACCTGGTTTCAAGAGTGGATTCTAGGACTGTGTTATATGTTGTAAGAGAGCCGGTATTATTATGTGAAATTATTGCCGAGTGTGTGTGTATATTTGGTTCTTGGGTGGTAATTTGATTTGTTTGTGATACAATACAATTATCATTATTTTTTTGCGGGTATGTGGTTAGTTGTTTTTTTGCATTTATATTATTTGAGCAGTCGTGTAGCTTGGTGATTTTGAATCCACATTTGTTACAATATTTGCTAGGACAGTCGTTAACCAAATGCGTTCTAAGTTTGCATTCAAAACATTGAGGTGGAATGCCCCTAAACGTTATTACCAGTGGTGACGCCTCAGTGTCATGCGTCGTAGGAATGTCGTATGGAGAAATATCTTTTTTCATAATTAAACTAAATATTGCAGTGTTAGAAAATACGGGAATAACTGCTTTTTTGTGATTAAGATATGAGAAATTTATAACTTTGCCATAATCTTTCATTAGCAACTGTAAATCAGCTTCATTAAAATCAACATGACAATTTTTAATTCTCCCGTACAAATGTAGGGGGCGACTGGTGTCAATGTAACAAATTATTTTTTTCCCCAGAAATTTAATATGTTTTCGGAAGATTTGTTGTTGAGTCCTATTGTGGAACTCCAAACAAAGGTATCTGTTGTTTGGATGCGTTAGAACTTTATATATGTATGACCACAGATTTTTATCTGTTAACATCTGGTAGAATTCATCAAAAGGAAA
>JAQFVV010007683.1:10000-55000 GCA_028023455.1 Epiperipatus broadwayi
GCAAAAAGAGTTAATTTTTTTCTTAAATGAGTTAGTAAATTTAATGATAGGTGCATAGTAATTTATTTTTGGGAAAATTAATATGTTAATGAGTGATATTTTACTATGCAATGAAAGATATGCTTTTGAAAGTGAGGTTGTCACCTTTTCAATTGCAGATATTAATTGTTCTTGTATAATCTTTCTCATTGGATTCATAGACAGATGAATTGGGAGACCAAGAAATTTGTGGGGAGGGGAACTGCAAACTGAATGAATTTGATTACCAGAAAGTATACTCCAAATAGATGTTTTTTCTTTATTAAATTTTAAACTATAAGCTGCAGAGTAATTTTCTAAAATGGTATACATTAAAGGCAAATGTTTAGAACCAAGGCTTGATGATTTAAGGTGATGATCATTATATGAAAGTCCATATAAAGTATTCTAAATGATTCAAATGGACATGTTTTATTGATAATTGCACCCATGCCTGCTGATGGTGTAATGGATGTCTTTGAGAAAATAGAGAAACCATGATTATGTAAATAGTTTGATGGTTCTATACTTGATCTGTCATATATTTTTGTTTCGAGCAACCCAAGTACTTGGGGTTGAGTAATACTAAGCCATTTTGAGAGGTCCATGACTTTTGCCACTGAGTTTAAACCCCTTACATTAAAAGCACCAATTTTTACTTTCATATTAATTTATAAAAAATTGAAATCAATACTATGTCAAAAGCAAAGTGATCATGCACACTACTCACCTTCCTTCTCTTGACCATAATCTGTGTCATTAACAAAAGATCTGAACTCTGACAAGTCTTGCTGACTCTGCATCTCAGGAGAAATAGAACACAGTGTGTTATTGGAGCCTGAGTTCAGGCCCTCATCAAGAATTGAGGAGGGTGTGGTTTTTGTGGCTTCATTTATTACATCATTTTCTAAGATATTTGCAATCTCATTGTCAAGGTTTAAGCTGGCAATTTTTACTTTTTTATGTTGTATATGTAAGTTGACAATTTCTTCTTCTTCACTAGAATCCTGTGATTGAGTCCCTTTTTTTGATACACGCTTTTTGCGTGGAGGCCGACCTGGTTTTCTTTTGTCTGTGGTATTGCTTGTACTTATTTGTGACGAGCTTGGCACTATTTCATCCATGATATGCGTGGGTTTTTTATTTTTTATGTAACTTTGTACTATTCCATCCATAATATAGGTGGGTGTTTTATTTATGACAGTTGTAGTCAGATTTTCTGAGTCTTTTAGTATGTCATTATCCATTTCGACTTTAGGTGGTTTTTCTGTTTCTAATTTACCTTCAAAGTTAATAAGTAAATCATTTGTATCTTGCTTATCTGTTTCACAGCTTGTATTGTCTTGTGTTTTATTCTCAGGGCATGTTGGTGTGTGTGTGTTTATCTTATTACAGCATTTGCATCGTATATTAATACAGCTGTTTGCCAAATGGCCTCTTTGGCCACACTGGAAGCATTGAGGTTTTAATCCACGTATAATCAGAAGTAGGGTTGCTTCGTGATCAGTGATTTGCGTAGGTATGTTTAGCGGTTCTACATTATTATGCAATTTCACTTTGTACTCATAGTTATTGCTATAGACGGGGACGGGGGTATCTTTCAAGTAAATTGGTTGGAATTGTATCACTGTTCCAAACGGTTCAATTAATCTTTTAAAATCGTTGACAGTATAATATAAAAAAGCATTTTTCAAGACGCCCTAAATTAGATTCTGTCTATTCTGATTTATTGTTATAAGCCGTAATTGCTGAGGGTTTTGATTTTTGTTTTAAAAAGATTTCTTTGCTCTGTGTTAAAGAATTCCAATATGAGTTATCGAGAATTGGGATGATCCGCTATTCGCAGAATACTATCCCATAAGTTGTTGCGGCTAAGAGCTTCATATAATAATTCCTTAGGGAATTTATATAAAGAACAGTTGAGATCAGTAATTGCTAGAATTACAGACTGTTCTGTAAAGAATCGTTTAAAGGAAGCAAAAAGACCCTTTGGCAAAGTTTCATTGAATTTCTCCAAGATGTTCGACATTTGATCTTCCGTCCACGTAATTGGGGAGCTTACTTGGTTTTCTTCATTTGAAGTGGCTTTTAAATCTAGTTCTGCTATATCCGCTGTTGTTGTTTTCCTAAAATAATTGGAAAATTTTTTCAGGTTTTAAACAAGTATGGAATATTTCTCCAGGTAGAAATATATCACCCATGTGCCTTCCCTTCAATACTGATTCATTAGCAGATATCTAACCATTTTTAGCTTGAATTGTGATAGATACTAAACATAATGCATTTACAAAAATAAAAGTAAACACTTTTTAAGAAATAGAATAAATAAATAATTTTCAAAGCTAAACAAAAAACATTTAAGTGTTGAATAAATGTTTGTAGTCACTTGGTAAATTTTGAGACTATAAGCTTTCAAAACAAAATATTTAATATTATTGGAAAAAACAAAATGATTGTATGTACAAAATTATTTCCAAAACTAAATAAAATATTTATAAAAAATACTTTAATTCAATGAAAAATAAAATTGGATTAAAATATATAATTATAGAATATCACAGTGTTCAATTATATTCCAGAATATAAAAACTGAGACCAGTTGTAAAAAGAAATATCACAAGATTGAAACATAAACGCAAAATTTTCCATACAATAGTGCCACTCAGTGCAAGCCAGAGTAATCAATGGATGCCAGAAGGCTTGTGCATAAAATCCCTATTTAGTGCCTACACATCCAATATCCCCAAACTAATTTTTAGCTTGTGACTTTCATCAGTGAAGAATCTTGAATTTGAGAACACTGTACCTAGATCTTAGGATCCAATGCCACACTGGCTTGCAGTATTGTGATAATGTATGAAGAATTTTGTCTCTATAAAAAACAGCTTGTATAAGCATAAATAATGGTGATTGTATGATGATGATTAAAACGCCTTGTTTTTTATTGTGGTAGCATAGAAAAGACAGTAAAGTAGGAGAAGAAGCATCAGTGGATATCATGTCCAGGGTTTTGACCTTGAAAGTCAAGCTAATAGCTTACAGAAATCATAATTGGTTTCATCAATCTTATTAATATTTTCATATGTCATCATGTTCACATATGTAGGCATGTGTGATATATAAATATATATATTTACATTTAAAAATGAAATATATGTATAAAAGAAAAACAGTTATCAGGAACACCAGTGAAAAAATTAAGCCTGGAGCTGGACTGGACATATTATTAGAAAAGATGATAGTAGGTGGACAATTAGAGGCTTAAACTGAATTCCAAAAAATAGTAATAGACCTAGAAAGAGACCACATGTGAGATGGATAGATGAAATCAGGAAGTTTGTGAGTGTGATGTAAAGAAGAAATGCCAGAAATTGGAGAAACTAGATTTAACATAGAGAAACAGTTGTCCTGCAATGAATTAATAATTGCTGAAAATAATGGAGATTGTGATTGTAATTTGGAGAATACCACTGTATTATTAGTAATTGTAAATATTTTCAAAAGTAATTCTTATCATTACTTCTTTGGTTTATTTGAGTTTGTTCATGTGTTTACGATACTTATTATATACATTAACCAAATCTCTCTCCAAAACGTATTGTATTGATAAAAAAAAAAAATCTGAAAAAAGTTGAGACAAAAAATTAGAAAATAACAATAAAAATTATATTTATAACATCTAATATTCTTTTTATTATTTGATTCCTTGTACATACATGCGAACATATTATATACAAGTGTATTATTAAATCACATTAGATTATTTTGTATCTATAACTTTTTAAAAAAGCCACAAATTTATTCATCTTGCCTAAATTTACAACATATAAGTTGTCATTTGCTTTAGCTTTTCTCCTATCATTTAGTTTTGTCAGGCACTCCAGTCATGATTAATGAAGCACCCAACTTGGCAAGATTAATAGTTGCTTCTTAATACAAACAAAACTCTAAATTTATGAACACATTGTAGACCTGAGGCTACAAAATCAAGTTTCAGAGTGAATTTCTGTATGAGATTAAATAACATATGTTAAAAAGTGTAAAATATGTTCAATATAATCAAATAACATTTAAATATAAAGATCTAATTTTAAAATTACTAAAAATAAAACTGACTGCTGATAAATTTTACTTTGATTTAAAGAGGCCTTCAAAAAATAACTATTTTGAGTGATGTAAAAAAAAAAAATATATATATATTACATATACTTACAACTTTCATAATACATGAATAACGATATCTGAAAAAAACACAAAAGGTCCAAGATATATTTTATACTGAATCATAATTTTGCATTTGGTTCAGGCTACTATTTCTTATATATGTCTTATGATCATTTCTAAAGTGTTTATCAATATCAAATTATTATAATTCGATCCACAAGTATGAAGTATTTTTACGTTTGCAATTTTGACACCATCCACTTTACAAACTCAGCATCACTAGACATTTATTAGATAATCATATCATTCCTAACATAGATATAAATTTTAAATCCAGTAAAGACTAATATATCTGTTTTTAATTAAACATAAACACATGGAATAATTAATGTTTTGTTGGACTATTTCCATCATTTAATGTTAAATATTGATATTTACAGTAACATATTTTCTTTAAACTGTCCAAATACTTTCAGATGTTAGTAATAGCATACATTAATATACAACACAATGGTTTAAAATTTTTCCTCTCTTCAGGCATTGCTGGCCTGACAAGTGATAGTACTAGTTCAATTGGTGTTTCTTTAAAAATTCAATATTCACAAATCCAAAGGTCCAGCTTCAATTCCAATTCTAGTATTGTCACTGATCAGACCAGCAACACCCAAATAAGAGAAAATAGTACTTATTGAAACATTGTGTTATATACTAACGTGAATAATATTATTAGTGATTGAATATATTTGGAAAGTGTAAATAAAGTTTTATTTTTTTTAGAAACATTCAATATTTAATATATGATAAAAGAAATAGTCTAACTTATAATTAATACTGAAATACCATCCTCACTAATCTTTAGAGAAATACCAGGAAAAAATAATCAAATTTTTATCTCTCTTTTTCCATCTGTGTTTTTAAATATACTTAAACCTTCTACTCCAACCCAACTTCTTAGATCATATGCATAAAGAAATATGAAAAAAATTAAATGGATCCCAAGATGTGTTTCTGTCTAAACCATCACATTTCAGTAGGCCCAGGTCATAATCTCAAACATTTTTACAGTATTTATTAATATCCATATTATTATCATTGATGCACAAGTATTAAACTCCCCACACTTACAACCATGACACCATCCACTTTAGATGAATACATTTAGGAGTATTATTAATCAATACAATAATCTTTAGTTTAGTGGGTGATTAGTGATAATTATTAATATATCTTTCTGTAGGTGGTTAGAATCAAAGAAATGAGGGCAAAAAGCTTGACACTGATAGGTCAGATTATAATATATAGAAATAAATATTTCCTTGGATTGTTAATATAATAAAGAATAGAAATGATATTATATCCATGTAAATAGAGATAACCTTTAAGCTTTGATGTTGCCAAGAAATTATCCATTACTAATAATTGACAATTTCTGAAGCTAAGAATGTTTTCTCATTAATCTATAATAGCTTTTTTATTGGAATTTTTTGTTGAAATTATATATATATATATTGTAATAATACTGATATATCAAAAAGTGATGTAAATAAACATTAGATGAATATGAACATAGTAAATGAGAAATGTATCAGAATATAATCTTATACAGGTAACAATAAGTGATACACATAGCATCATCAGCAATTATCATTAACAATCAAATATTCACAAGTAAATCAACAATCATAATCACCATTCAAGAGGCAACCTTTATGGATTTAAGAAAAACATACTATAAAATCTTAAATTAACGTCATCAGGCCAATAACAAACTTGAGATATATGATATAAAAAAGAGTAATAATTAATATTTCTTGCTCATATATAAGCATACATGTTAAACTAACTCTACAATTAATTTTATATGAAAAATTCTGCAGTCATTATATCATTTCTGATCATCATTAATTCTCAAGGCAATCAGGTTACCACAAGCATACTGATATCACATCATAATGCATATAATGTGAAATATGCACATATTATATGAAATCATCATTACCTTTGAAATGTCAAATAATTTGAAATGGATAACATAGATTTCTAGTCATCATTCACATATAAATTGCATATACCATTAGTCCTAAGCTAATAATGTGATCACAAGAACTTAATGACTGTGAATAAGAGAAAATGCATACAATTGATTTATTTTATTACTGAATAACTTCACTAGAATAACTTAAAAATAATGATTAATAAATTGATTGATTAAAAATAAAAATAGTAAGAGAAAATAAAATGTTTGATAATACACTGCATTACAAAAAAATTATTCTGATTTAGACTATATACAAACGTCATATATTACTTTCATAGAATTGAAAAAAAAACCTATACATGTAACATAGATTAGATTATAGTTTACCAAGTTGTAAATGGTATTAAGTAAAAACATATATGAAAACATGTATGTGCATGTCTAAAAATAAAAAATATTCTAATTGCTAATAAATCAAATATAATTCTATTTTAATATATAAATAGTAAATAATTAGAGATATACATCCATGCATATAGCTATTCACACATATGTGCACTATAATAAACAAATATTTTATTTGTTAATAAATCTATTCAATCTATAGATCAATATTATTCATTTAATATGTTTCATCATAATAATAGCAACACCATTCAATGGTTTTTATTTTGTGCATTATGATAGTGCTGCAATTATTACATTTTATCTTTATTGTTTTGAGCTTATCTATAATCTTAGATTACCATGCACAGTTTTATCTTACCACAGAAATCATTTTAAAATTGTTAGTTGAGAAAAAACTCTGAAGATGTCAGCATCAGATTTTCAAAATTACAATCTATAACATTAGATTATCATGCACAGTTTTATTTTAACACAGAAATTTTAAAATTATTAGTTGAAAAAAGGTTGAAGATGTCAGCATCAACAGACTTTTAGAAAATTACAATTTCTAATTTGCATATCAAGGATATTAAATCTGCCCTCTTTTGATCTAATAGAAATGATATCTTTTGATTGGTGGATAATTTCACCTCAGGATACATTTTCAATTTTTTTATTTTTAAAAAGAAAAACTGGAAATATCAATAATTTATTACATATTATAGATTATTCATGCAATGTTTTTATAAAAATACTTGTTTTAAGCCAAAAACTTACATAACTAAATTTTATTTGGAAAAATTATTTATTAAGAAGTTGTAAAAAGTTTGTTGTGGCAAAGTAAAAGTAGTTTTTACAAGGTAGCAATAATGGCTTTTTATCAGTACCAATAAAAAACTTTTTAAAAAAATTAATAATAAATTTAATGTGTTCTTTTAACAAATATAATCTTGGTTTAATGTTAACTAATCCTAAATTTCTTTTAAATTTTGTACTGTTTGTGCTCTTATGTGTTATGTATTAATATTATAAATAATGTTTACTAATAAATTTATGTAATCATAATACAGACACTGCATGATTAAATTTCCATTTTCATACATGATACCACTTTTAAATGCCATTAATATTAATGCTAATGAGGATAGGTTTATGCAAAATCAGGCTTGTATTAAAAAACCATTGCATAGAGCCTACAAAGAGTATATGTGACTAGACATCCATCAATAATTTTATGCTGGTTTGTCCTTAGGCTATAGTTTGTAGTGGCATTCAAACAATATAACCTGATAAATGGTAACATAAATAAATAAGAACTAATTAAATTTGTAGTGCTTGCTAAGAAGAAAACCGCCAAACCAGAAGTTTACTAAGGATATAGAGATTACAAAATAATTTCTAAGAACTACTAATTCTTTTATTTATAAATGTTTTTTGTCAAATGAATAAATGTACTTGTTAAGTGTATAAACATACTGGTTCTACTCAGTTGGTATTGTTAAAAATATCTCCAGGGGCACAGTGTAATGGTTCAAATAGACATTGGAGAAACCGGTGCAAGCAAATAGAATCACACAGATTGACAATGAAAAAGCATGTGCAGGAAAATAGAATGATGCTGATTATCAGTGGAAAAAAACTGTGCTAGCATATAGTATTACATAGAGTGACAATCTGTTCTTCACAGGAAGTAGCATAGGAGTTTCATTAAGGATTAAATAACATATTTGATATTAATCAAATTTTACATAACCAAGCAAGATGGCGCTACTAAATAATAATGATGATAATAATAATAATAATAATAATAATAATAATAATAATAACAATAATAACAACAACAACAACAACAACAACAACAATAATAATAATAATAATAATAATAATAATAATAATAATAATAATAATAATAATAATAATAATAATAATAATAATAATAATAATAATAATAATAATAATAATAATAATAATAATAATAATAATAATAATAATAATAATAATAATTTAAGAATGAGAAAGATATAAACTTCCCAATTAAACAAATCTAAATGCATTAACATGCAGGCAATAGTGAAGATAAGTACAAATAATAATATTTATTGTGTGAGCACTTTTGAGAAGTTTTATTTTCCCATAGTTATAGCAAGTGGGTTGTGTAAGCATGATAGAAAATGTATGCAACAAAAATATTGCTTATAAATACTAAAATATTGTCATAATCATGTGACAAAATAAATATATAAGTAGAAATGCAGATGTGAAATTACCCAACAGAACTATTCACAAATCTTTTTTAACCATAATGACAAAATATGTACACAGAAAGATGTCACTGAAACTGGCATATAAGTCAACATTTCTGAAGAAACAGAGTGGGATGGAGTTTGAAGTTATACATTGGCTATTTCAATTTTAATTCATAAGTAATAAAGCAACCCTTCTGAGCAGTTTTGCTGTGTGATCATGACACGACACAACCAAACAATGTTTATACATTTTTATGCAGAAAACATAACACTTCTGAATGTTGTAAAACTACTAAAATCACTGCTTCAGTATCCTATCAAGCATAAAAGTTGTACTTTTACATATATATATAACTCCATTGTGTACCAGTCATCATTTCCTTGTGATTTACTCAACACAGCAAACAAAGGGAAAATAGCAGCACCTTGTACACTTTAAAAAATACGCTTCAACAATACTAATCTGTTATTTACATAGATGGTTTTATTCCAAGTTCATTATTTAAAAAAATACTACCCATTTTTCTTAAAATTTATGTAATAAAGACAGCTGAACTAATGTTAGTTATATTTCTCAACTATCTTATGTGTATGGATAATTATATGGAAACTAATTTATATTTTGTTTTAACTTCTTCAAGACATATTTATAAGCAGTGATTTTCTATTAGCCTTAAGCACCAATTTTTAATTTATTTATTTATTAATGAGGGAATACATATGAAAAAAACATGCATTAACTCTTAGTATGGCAATCCTTGCATTCTATTATAACTCTCAGGGTAAGTAATATTAATAAACAATTGGAAATAGAGACACAGAATGATATCAGTCCTGTGTATGTGGCTAGTGTAAGAATCTCAGCAGTTCCCAATGAGATTGGTACTCAATGGAAAGCAGCATTCAAGGCAATCTTTGCATAATAATGAGCCTGCTCCATTTTTAATATTTTGTGAACAGTTGAAACTGGATGCTAATGTTTTTGCAGATTTTTATTTACTGTATGACAATAGTTACCACAAATACATACCTGTCCATCAGGTTTTGTCATAACTACAATAGGAATTGTCCATTTTGAGCACACTCTCACTAATTAACTTGGTTAATTCATTTTTTTACTTTTGTAAGTTGAACAAACAAACATTTAATAATTTACAAATGCATGAGATTACATCATTTAATGCCCTTTATACTGAACAGATTTCAAATGGCTCTCAGTCAACTTAAAACAGATTTAATACTAAATTAATTTCACCAGTTCTTTATAATTAATGCAATGTGCTTCAACATATAAAGGTGAAACTATAAAATTATAAAATTTAATATTCACTAAACTCTTTCAGAGCCTGTTTACTCTTTATTCATAGCCTTAAAATGTATTTAATTTGTTATATGCAAATTTATGCAAAACAACACTCCTATGGCTTATGCATTAATGGTGACCACAGCAGTAAGGACTGCACTAAAATTTCTGAATATCTGCATACATTCTTTAGAAAGAACCTGAAATTCAGACTAATAACAATGCAAATTGGACATCAATAACACTTATAGCAATCTCACCTGTATATCACAAACCAGACTAATTTGATCACAAAACAAAGCCTGGAATTACCTAACAGATTGCAGCCCTGACTGATTTACAGACTTAGGAGTGGAATAAATTACAGATCAATAACCTGATTGTATATCACAAACCTGACTGAATTACAGACTGCAGCCCTAACTAAATAACAATAGGTTGTAGTGATTTTATATACTTTTTCTTTCTCATTGTATTCATTTTTTATCATAGTCTTTTAATTTTGATAGTAACTTAAATCTGTTTTTTAATTTTTTTTTTACATTTGCTTTAACCTAATCTTTTGCTTAGATTAATCTGCTATCTGATTGATAGTTTAGATAGTTTTTTAATTAATTCAATTGTTAGCTTTATTATCTTAAAACTAATTACATTTGCAAAAGTTTTCTTTTACAAACAAAATGTTATTCTGATTTTTCATACTTACTTATTTTTAAAAAGGAAAGAGTTTTAAATCTTTTAATTTTAGATTAATACTAAAACTTTATTCTCTTTAAAAAAAAAATAAGGCAATCTTTTTGCTTTTATTTTTACAAACCTATGTTTTAAACAAAAGAAATTTGCTCTAAAATATATTATGCTTTTTTCTATTTTCATTTTTATTAATAATTACATTATTTATTTTTAAAATATAATTATGTAATGCTAGTAAATGTTTTTTTTCATAACATATATCTCTTGCTAGCATTATAGTATTTACTAAATCATGCATTCATATATGCTACTGTTCCACTCCATTATAGTTTGACTATCTCTAGTGGCTATATAAACTATAGCCACCACCCATTCTTGTCTTTCCAACCCTATCTCAAACTACAAATGTTCTTGACATTTAACAGTATTTAAATATTTTTGACATAACTTCTATACCACCACTTTTTTTTCTTTTCTATTTATATTCTGCCATACCAAGCCTTCCAGTATAGCTTCTTCTTTTCATAGATGTGTTTCCACTACTGCTAGTATGTCAGGTTCTTCATTTTAAACAGCTTTGTTTAATTCCAGCCACTTTTCTAGTCTTCTACCACCTTGCATATTCAAATATCCAACTTTAACAATTTCTTTTTTTTAACTACTCTTTTATAAATTCTTTTCATTCTTTCTTCTTCATTAATTTGTAAATAACTTGCTTACCAGTAATTTTACAAATGAATTCTCTCTATGCATCTACATTTATTTCCAAATCAGCAATTCTTTGTTTATTTTTGACATCCTTTCTTCTTTTTAATAATACTGCAGTTTAAAATCCTACTCCCTTTATAAGTTTCCGAAACTATAATATTATTAATAAATAAAACTCCCTAGTACTTTACTTTCTTGTTGCACTAAGTGTAATCCATCTTTACTATATAACTTTCTCTTACTACTAACAAAATATTTCACCTCTACAAACATATGCATAATTTTTTCAATTTCTCATTTATAGAACATGCCCTATTACTTATTGTTGAATCTTGATAATAATCTAACTATTCCTACTCTTTTTTAATTTTTCTCAAATTACTAATCAATTCTATGTACTCATCTATTATGCTCTCCAATGGCTCTGATAAATTATTTGACATTACCATAACGTACACATCTCTACTCCCTTGTTTCTTAACCTTATCTGTAAAATTCCTGATTCTAGCTCCAGGCAAACATTCCTACATACTTGATTCTATTTTCTCTTGCAATTACATCTCCATATCCTCTAATTATCAAAAATCCTATCAATACTGTCATAGATTACTTTTCCTACTTCATCTTTTACATTATCTTCTGCCTTCTGGATTTTCTTATCTACATCTTCCTTATCATTTCTATTCATTAATTTCTTAATCTGCTCACACTTCATTTATAACAATTTTAATTTTGCTTCTAAATCCTTTACCAAAACTCTATCTTCCTTATTTTTTGGCTAGCTATCTCCATTGCACTATTTATTTTGTCATATGTATTTATTGTCACTATATTAAAATCATACTCTATTCTATCTTCCTTAACTACCTTTTCATTCATTTTTCCTGACTTTCTCTTTAAAATATCCACACTTAGAAACCAGTTTTTCACCACTTTTATCACATTTACACAGTCTACATAACCATATTACTTGTTATATCATTCCTAATATTATTTAAGCATCTCCAATTAAAGTACTGACCATTATAAACTTATGATCTAGTAGAGACTGAACTAAAATAAAATGCAGTGCATAACTTTAAATAATATATTCTTCACACTAATCCAGGATGATACGTATCATTATCATTATCAACTGGATGCTAAGACTGAACCCACATGCCCCTTATTCTATATAGCAGTTATGCACAAATCCAGCTCTGGAAGCAAGAACTCTAATTTATTAGCATGAAGAAATAAATAAATAAATTATCTTATTATAAATAACCTTAAGCAAATCACAGGTTTCCACTACTTATAAATAGTTTTCTTGGAATCATACCAAAAAACTAATTCCTAGAATATAATCTGTCGTGATATAAGGTCACACACATAGCATTTCATGAAACAGTAATTGGATAGCATAGAGTAATTAAGACTAGAAAGAATATTTTTCAAAAATCATTATTTAATATCTAATTAATAACAATGAAAATAAAAATTATATGATAGTATAACATTTCAAACACCCATTTCATCTAAATATATATATATTCCACAAAAATTATATTAACCAACCAATTAAATTTTATTCATGAATTAACTTTAAATTCATTAGGTTTTTTTCCTTAAAAATAATTAAGAGTTGCCTAAACATTTTCAAAAATCAAAAATAACAGTCATTGATTCTACCCAAAGGGCAAATTGAAAGAAAAAAAAATTAGATTTATAGCAGATTATACAAATTTTTTTTAAAACCATTTTACCTTTTGTAAGAAAAAAATTGACTGGGTTTTATAAAAAAAAAAAATTTCCACAATTTGAAATATTTTAACTTAAAGGAGTTATTTAACATTGTCAATCCTTACACAAAATAAAACTTATTATATTTATGTAACAAAAAACAAATTTTCTATTAATAAAAATATAGTGTGCACACACCAAAATAATAATACCTTTAATTATGACTTTAGTATTGATGGTCTTTTCCAGTTGAAATTTCCAGTTTCTTTTTAATTGAGCTTCTTCCTGAAAGTTTCTTAGACATGTGCATGGTTAACATGTCCTTTTCTTGGTCTGTAACAATTCCAGATAAACAGAAAAATATCCAGGAGTGACTGAGATAGACAGAAACTTATGCTCTAGGTTGAAGGCAAGATTGCAGATTACTTTACGGGGTAAATTTTTACTTCGGTGAAAAGAAACTGCATGGAGAAAGGTGTGCCTAGTTTTTTTGTGAATCTATCACATGGTTTTCATTGTACAAACCATTTTTAGGGTTCAACTCATAGCATGCTAAAAGCTTGACAAAAACCTGCTATTTTATTCAATAGTTTGGTAAAGACTTGTTTCTTTCTTTAGTGGTTGGATTAAAACTTCATTGCTTTCTCTTTAACAGATACATTAGGAATTATTTGTTCTACTGTCTTTTTCAGCAGCAGGGTTAAGATTGACTGCTCTCTCTCTTCAACAGTTAAGTTAGAAATATTTTTTCTCTTACTCTTTTTCAGGAGTGAGACTTGCTGCATTCTCTTCAACAGTTAAGTTAGCTATACCCTCTCTGGACAATTAGGTAGTCATTTATTCACATACCCAATACATATATGTTCTAGAGTGACCTTGATCACAAGCCAATTATAATCTGTCTCTTATAACATAATTTTCATGATAACCAATTAGATAAAATTTCATAAATACAATTGTTCAGATAATTCTCTTCTTAATCATAGATATTGAAAACAAGTCAAGAACTTAAATTTATACTATAAAATTCTTCACATTCCTTTATAATTAAAAACCAAATCTTTTTGCAAAAAAACAAACAAGATAATCAGTTAACTGTACTGATTTTTCTTTTTCATTAAAAAGAAATAAAGAATAAAAAAAAATTTGATTACTTACAAATAAAATTGACAAAGCTATTAAAATCTTATTTTGCTCTTGCATCTTTTGTCTTATTTTTAAAAAAAATACTTTTAAATATATTTATTGTTTGAGAATTTTTATACTATCATAGTGAAGAGTTATGAAAAATATTGAGTTAAATAATAATGCATTAAAATAGGTCTAAGAAAATTAAATATTACTTTTTCCCATTAATTAAATAATCTTCCATACTCAAACCTGAGGAACATGCTGCCAAACTTACTAATTATTTGTTTGTTTCTTAATGCAGCTATGTAGCCAACCAATTACTTTACCCTGGTTTTATATGCAAAGTGAAATTGAGTTGAATCCCATTCTTGTCATTTTAATTTGATTCAGCCAATTTCATTTCACTACAACAAAAACTTATGTTATTGTGCTTTGCTATGTATTAACAGTTTCACAGATTTACGAGCTGGGGTAGAATTTATTAAGTCTTGTTGGGCTATTTTGTCACAAGCAACTTTTTCATTTATTGGGTTAATTGTTGGTCACACTTTGCTGTACCTTAATGTTAAAATTTGCAAGTTGGGATATAATTTATTAAGCCTTGTTGGACTATTTGGTCACTGATAACAATCTCATTTGTTTGATCTATGGTTATTTTTGTAAATGGGATGAATATTGGCTTAATATATGCATGCCTGCTTCCAGAATTATGATGGACAGATAACTGTATCAAAAAACACAAATTTGCAACACAGTTTAATCACTTGAATGATTGGAGCTGTGAACCAGTTGCTTCAGCTGAATGGTTAAAATTTTATTTTATTTTTTTAAAACTATGCAAAAACTATAAGCATGACATCAACAGAAATCCCAGCAGTCTATGTTCCTTCCTATTACTTTTTGAATGATATATCTTACATTGATATCGGATAAAATTTGAATTTTTTACAATTATTTTTAAAATTAGATGAATGTATTTTTTAATTTTCTGGTCAATTTACTAGTTTACATAAGGTGATAAAGGCAGAAAATCTTTATCGGCCTGATAACCCTAATATAATGAATTTAAAATATGCTGGTAATTCGGATATGAAGACCTTCAATGCGACAGACATAATCACAGAATATTATAAGTTATTAATTTTAATTTTTAATATTTTAAATTTTTTAACATTATTTGATAAATGGTATATTAATTTGTTTGCATTTGTATTCGTGGGTATACTATATAAATTATATAATATCAAATCATTTATGCTCTTTATTATACAGTATAATCAAATATAACAAAAGTTGTTTTTGTAATGTAATTTTGGGTATAGACATAATGATTCTCAAAAGGTATATGTTTATATTTGTATTAGACTGTTTGTGTTTGTTCTTGCATCGTGTTTTTATAACAATTAATGATTTACATATATAAAGCAGTGCAATGTAAATTTTAAAACCTGATAATCTAACATACAGAAAGTTTGCAGTTGAAAAGCAATCAGAAAATTTACTGGGCATAGTACTATGTGAAAATATAAACACTCAAAACCAATAAAGAGATTCCAAATGGTATCTGTATAGTGGTATACACGATGATTATATGTAAACCACATGAAATTGTATACAAGCAAAGAATCAAATTCTGATCCTTGCCTATGCCTTGATACTCAGGCTGTGGAGTCAGTAGTTTTGCCACATCTTGCATCACATTATTTTGAAGTCTATAGCTAGCAAATGAGCTATATGCAAATAAATTATATCTCTGTGGGACAATAAATATAACAAGATAACATCACTGGTGTGCATAATGAATATAAACATCACTAATGTACACAAAAAATATCAAATGAAGAGATAACTCATTTTATCAGTGATAAAGACAGTAGCCTACAATTTCTAGTTTTAGATAGACAAGAAGCTAATTGCTATGAAGACAAATGCATATCCACCTGTTGGAAATGATTTGTTTTGTATCTTTTATTAGGATGAATCTTTTTTTATAGATGCCTTTGAGATTTGTCCACTTTTGGGGTACAAGATAAAAATAAATTCTTATGCGAGTACTTTTGAAGATTCTGAAGATAGGGATTTTCTCAGGTAAGAAGTATTACATATGGTTTGAAAGATAATTTTGGGATGAATACAAAGAAATTATCAATGTAGATGTAATTTAAACTTAGTTAATAATAAATTAGAAATTATGAACAAACAATAAAGTAATAATTATATCGGATGTTGAAATTTCTTTTCTCCTTATTTTTTAATATATATAAAGTTTAAATGTGTGTTAGATACTATATGTAAAACTAAATGGTTATCACTATTTGTCTTAGACTTATTGTTTTCCTTAGTTTTTCTAGTTTCTATTAATGGAAATTTTTTGCTCCAACATAATTAAAACTGAAGTTATTGATAAAATTGTGTCTTAAGTCAGTTTTTTTTTTAATTCAATATGACGCCTGGCGAATCAACCAGTTAAGTTTTAAAAATAAATTACATTTAAGATGTTTCTTTCACATCCATGTAATAAAGCAGTTATTCTTGCATATATCTCTAATTAGCTTTTAACTTAAATGCAAAATTATAATTTTCCTTTTCATTATCTTGAACTTAATATTAAAAGAATGATTTTTTACAATATTAGTTTTCTATTTGTTAACTTCAATTTCCTTAAAAAATTAGATTTATTATAACAAGTCAAAGTTACAAAAAATAAATATTCATCCACCTAAGCAAATAAGTTATAAAAAATTCAAAGTCCTTACATAACATGAAGTCTCCTCTGTTCTTGTTAAATACTCATTGGCATTTGGTGTACATTATGCCAACACTTAAACGACTATTATCATCTTCCATAAAATCATTGTATTTTTAAATTACACTTCAAGTGAAATACTCTGATAAGAAACTTTTGGTGTTTATTCCAACATTATTTAAAATAATTACAAAAATTATACTTTTAAAAGTTTTAAAATAAAAATAAAAACAATTACAAAAAATTACAATTGTTATGATTTTAAAAAATATTAATTATAAATGTTAAACTAAACTGTACTAATAAATTCAAACACTGACTATCACTGTCTAGATTTGCTTGAATCTCTGCTTTTATACTGACCTAATCTAGTGGATTTCATTGGTTAATTCTGATTTTAAAAACTTGCTAATTTACATAACTAAATCAATTTCATCTTTAAAATTAAGCCTTGAAACTATGAGTCATCATTTTTAAAATATTATATTAAATTATTTTTCACTTATAAATAGTAAATACTTTTATTAAAAATATCAAATATTTTATTATAACAATTTAAACATTTTAATGACTCTAAAATATTAATTTTAAAACAAATTATTATATTTAAACAACAATAATAATAACTTTAACTATTACTTTTAAAACATTATGTTTATATCTACTTTTGCAACTTTTTACAACTTATTCAATTTTATTAATCAGCTAAAATCAAAGTTGTTTTTTTCTGTCTACAAACATGAAAACTCACATAAACACCTTAAATCAGTAACACTTACAGAACATTCCAGGTTAGTGTTAAATTATTTATTATCTAAATAATATTTTAAACAAAATAATGATTTTTCAACACATTATATAAAATATTTATTATTTCAATTAAACTATTATATTGTTATAGTATCTACTAAATGTAATAAATAAAAATTGATCTCATTTTTTAAACAATATATTATACTATTTTATTACTTATCTTAAAATGATGTTAAACTATTTAATACATATTTACTGGCTTTATTTACTGAGTTTGAATTCATACTACCTATAGAATCACAATTACATATTACAAAATAGCCTAAATTTAATTTTTCTAAAGTTACATTTCAAACCCTATCTAAACTACCTGTACCAAGTATAATGGTATGACATATATATAGTGATATAGTGAAAGTTATGAAAACTGTCATTGTGGAAATGTAAACTTAGGTGTTGATACCTCTATAACACTTATGGCATATTACTAATTAGGCAGCATATATCTAGGCTAGGTATAATTAATGCATAAAAATGTTAAACTTTCGAAGAATATCTCTGTTCAATTTTCTTATCAATGTTCAAAATATTAAAAATAAACAATGATATAACTTTTTTCCCAATATATTTAAAATTGTACCTTCCCTTATTGGCTGTTCTTTCATCCTTAGTTCTTTTAAATACATTCTTGTTGGTATTAAATCCATAGTTTCCATGAAGTTGACTTAAACTTCAATAAAATAATTGGTAAAGAATTTATTAATTTAGCAATGCATAACTTTAGCTTAGTAAATTTATAATCCTTCAAAACCTTTTTTTAAAAACAATAATTTTAAGTAGTAAACTAAGCAATAATTCGATGTTAATATACGATAATAATATTGGTAATATATAAACCAGTTATTAAGCAATTATTAAGTTATAGAAAGCACCCCAGAAAAATGAGAGCATCTACTTTTTAGACTAAATTGAACTGGAAATTTGATTAGCTATTAGATCTTCACCTTGTGATCTAATTTGCATATTAATCAAGCTTATGTAATTAAAAATTTGAAATAAAATTTATAACTTACTAAATATTAAATATTATTAGAAAACTTTATTCTGAATTAATTTATACTTTTATTTAAACCAACCAAACACTTTAAGATAGGATTTTAAAAATAATATTTTAGTAATTTATCCAATATTTATTTTCAATGTATCTATTTTTAAAATTTAACTTTATTAACTACATTTGTTTTAAGACTACAAAATAAATAATTTTCCTAACATTTACTTTTATTATGCACAAATGTTTTCAATTTTTAAAACAAATCTAAAAGTAATTTTGAAACTTTATTTTAAAAACTTGTAAGGACAAAAGTATGAAAACCCAGACAATGTGTATCAATTTTTATAATATTGACTGAAAACAGAAACAAAATATTTAATTACAAAAATATTATATTAAAAAAAACAGTAATATAATAATAGAAATTGGAATAAAATTTGAAATTATTTAAATTGTAATAAATTAAATACATTTGTCTACCACAAAATATTCTATTTTTAATAAATAATTTATAACACAAATATTAAATCTAATTTTATTTAAAATACATTAGTTTGTTTAATTCTAAATCATTATCCTAATGCTAACTTTTAAAACATTATTTAATAGGACTTTTAATATATAATTTCACTATGGCCAGCTTTCCCAACCATACAAAAATCATAATATTTAGCTTTACTTTATAATTTTAACATATTAACATGGTTTTTTTATATATTTACTACTCTCACTTTACTTTAACAAAGTTTTTTATAATATTACCAACATTATACAGCAGTTATATTATTCAAATTATACCCTTAATTTTAAATTTTTCAAAAATTGACTCATTAAACCTATCTGGACCTAATACAAAGGGCACTATATATATATATAAAGTTAAAGTATATCTGAAAATGTGTATATCTGGACCTAATACAAAGGGCACTATATATATATATAAAGTTAAAGTATATCTGAAAATGTGTATATCCATTTAAATTGCAATATGACTTAGGCATGTCTTACTCATTTGAAAAAAAGATAACTGATTGTTTTAAAATACATCCATGGTAAGAGAGGTTGTCTGATTTCTGGTGTGATGGATGTTTATAATATGATTGATCTAAAGGGACAATTTCATTGATTATCATAAAACTTATATATATATATATATATATATATATATATATATATATATATATATATATATATATATATATATATATATATTGTATCAGACAAAAGATCTTTCATTCGCATATACTGACCACATGGGTGCCACTAGTCTGAAAATCAGAACTAGACATTTATTTTAAGGGTGGACAGGATATGCGAACCAAAAGGCACCAGACTATACTCAGGGAGAAATAAGATATCTTAAATATTGTTTAGACAATTGAGAAATAAAATCACAAAGACAAACATCAGCCAAATTAAGTTTAAACAAATTTTAAAATTTTATTTAAGAGCAAAATAACTTGTAAGAAAAAGTTTACATGAAATCTAATAGGGTTATCTCAGGCATGTACCAGAAAGACAAAAATGCAATGCTCTGGCAGACAGACCAACCTTCCAATAGTGAATTATAAAAGGGAGGGAGCAAATTTCTTTCAGAAGAGAAGTCACCTAAACGTTGGTTTTCCCATTCACAGGTACGAAAACAATAGGTTCTTGAAATAAATCAATGAAACCAGCACCAGCGAGCTTTTCTAGGCCCCAAAAAAAATGTGTCAAGACCCAAAATGTCATGTCAGTAGAAGCTGCATCTTAAAACTACATTCAAAGCCAAGATGATTGATTTACCTCAAGAACCCATGACAAATATGCTTCAGAATGAAAGAAAAACAAACAAATAAAACTGGCAAATCCCCATCCAAATGATTGGCGAAAACTAATCTAAGAATTAAAGGTCTTAATAGGAGACAAGTAAATTATTAGAAAATCAGTTATGTCTGCCCCAGAAATGAAAGAAAATGAATTACAAATAATTATAATTAAGAATTAAATTTATGACACAAGTTCTGAGTACACGCTCTGATAAATTTTAAGCTATACAAGTAAATACAAAATAAATCTATCGGAGAGTGCACGAGTATGAAAATATGAAAGCTATAAATACTTTAGCAAATAAAGTCTCTCTCACCTCTAATTTACAAAAGGGATAAATATTATCTTCCTGCTGGCAACTTATAAAATTACAAAGCAAAAACAATTATAGTTTCCACTTTCAGAGATATACGAACTTAAAACTATGAAAATAAAGTCCCCAGCCAAAAGATTTGGTGGTTTGCAAAAGCGCAAACACAGTATTTAAAATTAATTCTGGGCTACTAAATTAATTACAGGTAAGCATTCAAAATATACATAACTACCAAAGCATTTAGTAAAAGTTAGGCATAAAAATAGAAAAACTCACACGTCACTCTCCAATAAACAAAATTGAACTCAAACTTGGAATCTTAAAACTAAGATTTTAAGACACACAGCAAAGTACAATAAAATAGAATAAATATAGCTAATCAATATGAGGTTAAATCTTAATTTAGATTACAGGTTTATTAGATTGAGCGGAGATTTAACTAAAAGAATTTACCCTGGAAAGAATAAAAGAAAATTTCATCTTACGATAAAGCACAGTTCGCATAGAGTGCACACATTTATCTTTAGCCCATTTTCAGTTACTTTGTCAGCAGCAAGGTAGCGGCAGTGTTTATTTTAAAGGCTCATGGCATGACTGAAGGTGAGCTGGCATGCGTGGGTCCATCCTTTGTTTAAGTTAGAAAGACATCCTGATGATGGCAAAACTCATAATGGTAGACTTTGACATCTTGCACAGTAATGAAGTCTGTTAATAATTGCAAGTTTTTAGCAGGAATAAAATGTCTGAACTGCTACCCAAAATGGTATAACTCTCAGCAGGCGATAATCCAAGTGTCTCTGGAATACTGAATCTCTCTAAAAATTGGTGGGCTATCCTTACCTCGCTACATTTCCCATGAAAAACTTTCCTTAGTGTTTAATTCTATGCCTCAGGCAGGGCAAATATTAATTTCCCACTCAATCTAATTTAAGAATTCCAACCAGGGATTATTGAAACAAAAACGACAACACAATTAAATCTCCTCTTTTTAGAATTAAATTAGAACTGATAAAAATAAGCAACAGGAATGTAATCACACGTTTGCTTTTTTTTTTTTTAGTTAAATGGATTAAAACAAGTAGTGAAAGTAAACTATTTTAAAATCAATTTTATAAACACGAAAATGATCTATTTTAAATATAAACACGTATGTGTTTTAAATAATAATAAAAATTTAACATTAGATAAAATTTAACAAAAATTAAGTTTTTAATTTTGGCAATAAAATCCTTGAATCGGATATCAGTCTGGTTCAATATATGTATATATATATATATATAAATCAATAAATAATATATATTATAGATGATTTGAACACATATTCAAACTCCATTTAGCTATCCACTCTACTCATGTAACCAATACACATGACCACGCACATATGAAAAAGATAAATTATCTTTAATATTTATATTTTCTCCCACACATATATTATATACAGGGATTTTTCAAAAACAAAATTATTGAGAGTGATTATTAAAATCATATAGTCATATTATATCTTATTAAATGACACACACACTCTCTTAATATTAAAAATATAAAACAATCAAATCTATTATTTATCATGAACAATAAATAAACATAAATTTATTATATTACAAATTTCATATTTAATTTTATATATATATTATCTTACATAAATATAAGTAACTTTCTCTAGAAAATATATAAATAAACACACACTAAAAGTATTATAAATTAGAACTTATTATGTATATCGATATATATATATTAGATCATTAATAATTTTGAAATCTAAACGATTATAATATTCAAAATAAAACATTTTCTAATTTTTATTTAAATAATAATTTATATAAATATTGAATTATTAATATATATTATAGTATATTCCATAAACTTAATATAATTTTAGTTTACTTTTATTTTATATATTTTAATCGTTTCAAAATCAATTTTTTCTCATACTAATTTTTCAAATTAATTACATACTTTCTTATGATGTTTATTCAAATTTTAAAATCTTAGTAAGAACTTTAAACAATAATTATAATCCCAAAATTTTCTATTGAAATCTAAATCAGCTCACACCTTTTAATTAGAAAAATATATATAACAAAAGAAAATCTTCCAATGTAAACTAAAATGTTCAATCAACGTAAAAACTGGACACTTAGTTCTTTTAAAACCTGACCACTTTTAATGTCAATGCTGAATATTTCCAATTTATTAGCTGCCTTTTTTAGGTAAACAAGTTAAACAACTTCTTCCCTCCCATAGAGTTTTGTATTTTGGCAAGAATAATTTGTGTTGGACATCTAAATTAGCGATATATAATCTTAAGTATTAAGATACATGATGTAAATATATAAATTAGATCCGTATTTATTTATTTATTACATTTGAAAATTATTTTAAAGTGGCGTTCATGAGTAAAAGTAATATGGAATCAAAAACTAAGAAAAAACTATCCGTGCACAAAATTGTAAATGCCAAGCTGAAAAAATAGCAAACATTAAAAAACAAAGTGGATCACTTAATAAATATCTTAAAATATCAACTCTTCTGAAATACTTATACTCAACAGAACCAGAACCGTGCACATCATCTAGATCACAGGGAACTGTTGAAAATATTGAACAAGATTTTAGTAAGAAACAGTTAAGTGACAACAAAGTCATTGTGCCAATATCATATCAAATTATACAAATTTAGAAGATCCAGCTGAATGGAATAAAATTGATGACAAACTATGTTATTTTAGTAGAAATGGGGCCTGTTCAAAAGAAAGATATTATATATCCGAACGATGTACATGGCCGTAAATTTTCTGATGTATATTATAATAGAAAAATGGAAAACGGAGAAGTAGTTTTTCGAAAATGGCTTATTTATTCCGAAATTTTGAACTCTGTGTTTTGCTTTTGTTGCAAACTTTTTGGATCTACTGAATCTAGCCTCATAGAAGGATACAATAATTGGAGAAATTTAAGTACAACTTTACACAGACATGAAACTAGTATGGCTCACATGAAAAGTTTATTGAATTGGAATGAACTTGAGAAAAGATTAAAAAACAAAATTACTATTGATTGTCAATCTCAAAATTTATATGAAATGGAAAAGAAACATTGGAGGAGTGTTTTGGAACGGCTGATTGAAATTATCAAATTCCTTGGTAGTCAAAATTTAGCATTTCGCGGATCATCTGATAAATTATACGAAAAAAATAACGGAAATTTTTTAAAATTAATTGAATTATTTGCGAAGTTTGATCCGTTATGGAAAATCATGTTGAGAGGGCCCTAGATCAAAACAATAGAGTACATTATTTGAGCAAAGATAGCCAAAATGAATTATTGGAAATTTTAAGTACAGCAATTAGGGAAACAATTTTATTATCGATAAAGAAATCCAAATATTATTCTATTATTTTAGATTGTACACCAGATGCAAGTAAAACTGAACAAATGACCATAATTATTCGCTTCGTTTTTTGTAATAATGGAACGGTTAAAATTAGAGAAAACTTTTTAGGTTTCATAGATATAACAGATTCCACTGGATGAGGTTTATGTACAACAATAATTGAACAACTGGAAAAATGGAAGATTCCCATTGAAGACATGGTGGTCAAGGGTATGATAATGGGGCCAACATGAAAGGCAAAAAGGCTGGACTTAAAATTTGATTTTAACCAAAAACCCTCGTGCATTTTACGTACCATGTGCTGCTCATTCTTTAAACTTAATCATAAACGATGCCGCCAAAGTCAATGTAGATACAATTGGTTTTTTTGCAATTGTTCAAAAAATATACAATTTTTTTTCATCATCTTATAAACGGTGGTCAATCCTTTTAAAATTTATTAAAACTTTAACTCTAAAACAACCATCAGAAACACGATGGGAAAGCAGAATTGATGCAATCCGGCCTCTATGGTATCAGTTGGGTGAAATTTATGAGCACTCTATGAAATAATGAACAACGAATCTTTTAATAGAGAATTCAACAGAACTCAATCACTTCACTAACCTTAAGGATTACAAATTTATTTGTTCTTTAATAATTTGGCAGATATATTAAATAGAATAAACCTGTCAGTAAAATGCTCCAAAATGTAAATATGAATGCTTCACTCTTTAGAATCGATCGCAAATCTAAATAAATTTTTACAATATCGATCAGATTCAAATTTCAAAAACATTCTCAAAATTGCAGATGAACTTAGCGAAGAGGTTGATGGAGAGAAAGAATTTAAAACTGCCAAAGAAGTTCGACAACGGAAAAAAACTCATCAATTTGATTACGAGCATCAGGAGAAACAGTCAAATACCTGAAGAAAAATTTAAAATAAACATGTTTTTACACTTTAGATGTAGCAATTAATTCTTTAACAGAACGCTTGAACTCCTCAAGCAGTTATAATAATTTCAATTTTCTATATAAAATATCAGAAATTAATAAGAGCGAGTACAAGCAAAATGCAAAGATTTAGAAAATATTTTGAAATTTGATAACAGTAAAGATATTAATCTACAGATTTATTCGACAATTATTGCTTTTGAGATATTTTTCAAAAGGATTTTTAAATTCTCAAAACCCTTTCAAACACTTAATTTTATAGTTTCTAATAATTTATCTATGCCAAACTTATCAATAGCTTTAAGAATATTATTAACATTATGTTAGTGTTGCAAGGTGAGCGCTTTTTCTAAGTTAAAATTAATTAAAACTTACTTGAGAACAACTATGTCACAAAAACCTTGTTAATTTCATTAATTGTATTGAAAATGATATTTGTGCAGAACTGGAAATAAATACAATCATATCAAGGTTTATTAATATGAAGTCAAGGAGTATAAAATTATTATAATTATAACATGTTTTGTAATGCATTTACTTTTTTAACGTATTTTCTTTTTTTAATATTAAAAATTATTTATTTACATTGCCTGTTTGTTTCCTTAGAAAGATTTTGTACACTAATATTTATAACATGTAGGTGGTATACATTAAAGTGACCAGATTTTAACATTGGAAAACGGGACACCATTGACCGGGGGGCTGATTAAAAATTTGGTTTATATGGGGTTTATATAGATATAGGTACATAATAATAATAAATTAAATATGTATGTTTGTAATATTATCTTTTTTTAAAATTATTTCATTTATAAATTGTAAATTTATTATTAAATTTGCTAATATTTGCATAAATTTAGAGGTTAGAAAAATTAGCAAAAATTTTAAAAATAATGGGTTTGTTAAAAACAGACAGTGACGCAAATAATAAATATGAAATTTTAAAAAAAAAAAATATTTGAGATTAAAATATGTAAATGTTTTTCGAAAATTATTTTAAACATTTAAATATTTTAATCTCAAACATTATTTTTTTTTTAATTTATTATATATATATATTTGAATCACTCTGTCTATTTTTAACAAACACATTATTTTTAAAATTTCTGCAAATTTTTCTAACATCTAAATTTGCCGTGTTAAATTATATATTATTTCATACAAACCGTTTGTATGAAATAATATATAATTTAACAATCAATTTTATGCTATTTTTGATATCAAAAATAGCATTACATCGTGCATTCTTTCTAAAAATCATGACTTTTTTAAAACGCCACGGGACACGGTCGGGTCACCTTAGTAAACATACATATTGACAGGGGCACCAAAATCAAATTTGCATGCGGGCGCCTAGTACCCAGCGCTGGCCCTGATTATATAATCAGTGCTCAGTTTATATTAAGATAGCAAATCTTCAAACTTTAATGGTCAGGCACTGATTATTTATATGTATGCAGGAATAGATGATCTGGACCAACTGATAAGTGCTGGTTCATCTCAACATGCATATATTGGAGATCATTTATATTTTTTATATGTGTGTGGTCGTGTATATCTGCTATATGAAATAGAGTGGATGGCTGAAGGGAACTTGTAAGTCTGTGTTCAAATTACTTATATTAGAATTAAACTCCAGGTATATGAATTATACTTCTATTTAAAAAAAAATATATAGAGAGAGTAGTTATTAAAAATGAAATCCATGTTCATTAAAACATTAAATTATAATACTGGACTTGCAATGGGGGGGGGAGTCAATTACAAGATGAGAATTAGGAAAAGTTCATTACACTTTGATTTCTCATACCCATAAAAGTGTATTGTGGTACGTTGTATCCTTATATCAACATAAGTTGCAGTTGAAAAGGTACCCTTTAGACTGCATCATAGTTCTAAGAGACTAAGTCTTTTTTTAAACTTGTACAGTTAATCTTGATTAGCTGGCTTAATAAGATCGTGCTTGCAGATTTTTAACTAGAATTAAAATGGAATGCTAAAATTTACAAAAATACTTACATATATATGAGTATGTATACTCTTCACTGCATATTTTTGAAAGACTATTGGAGAATTATTTAATCTCCAGTGAAGTATTTAAAAGTTTTATTTCTGTTTATATATAATTACTTTTTCATTTTTAATATATAATTATAAGACTACAATTTTATGAATTACACACACATACATATATATAATCAATTATAAAGAAAAAGAGGGTCTATATGTAAATTATGTGAATAAGAAGAGCGTGTTCTTGGAATAATATATATACGTAAAAAAGCTGCAGACTGAAAATACACAAATAAACTGATAGTACTTTAAAATGATGCAAATCTATATCAAGAAAGTAGAAAGATGAAAATTAATAAAGAAAGATGTAAAGAAAAGAACTTAATGGTGTAATAAATTTAAAGGAAGTTACACGAAGCTTTAGAGCAATTCTTGGATAAGTTTCAAAAAGCAATTCCGGATTTCATTCTTTATCCCTTAACTCTTCTTCAATACTCTTCTCTACTTCTGTGACTTTTGTCCATACAGCTTATAAATTCTCATTACTCAATGTTGTTTTCAGATGTAAGCACTTAATTTAAGACTATACTTTAAAAACGTCATCCCATTCCATCAGTTTTTAAAGCCTAATCAAGCAAATGAAGAAAAAAAAAGAAGAGAGAAAGGGCCTTTTTTCAGAAGTTCTCTTTAAAAGTAGAAACCACCATCTGTGCGGTTATTTGATGTTCAACTGAGTAAACCTCCATTTATTTCTAATAATTTATTTTTTTAATTTTTTCTACCGCGTTTGTATTCGACACAAATATTTACAAAGAACTGATTTTTATTATTTTTACCAATTAAATAAACACGTTAAGCGAATAATAAATATATGTCTTTAAAAATGTAAAAAAGTATAAATATATTTAAATTAATTATTTCCTACCTCTGCCAAAAAACAATCTATGCTTCAAATAGTTTTTTATCTACCGTAATGGGTATCGTATATCAATGTCGTAAAACTTTTTCTATGACGCTATATATATTTTTTTTAAATTGATGATTTTGATTTTGAATTAGCAGGTGTCAGTATAAAGTCACTGTCTACTAATTAGATTTTTTGTACTTTAGGAAAGTCTATCATTGCTCTTCTATATGGAACAAATACCTTGTTATATAACAAAATAAATAATAATAGTAAACTATGCCTTAATTAAAAATTACAGCTTAGCATTGCTTTCGACCAGGTTGGTCACGTATCGGTTGTACGAGATAGAATGGATATCTAAAGAAAACTTGAAAATCTGTGGTCAAATCCCTTATATAATTACATTGAAAACTTCAAGTATACAAATTATACTTGTATTCAATCAAATATAAATAGAATTAGTAAGATAAATAATTTAAATATATCATTTATGTGATATACTCTGAAAAAACTTGAGCGGAGTCAAGCCACTGTGAAAAGGTATACCCTTATAGATATATTCTCACTTAAAAGCACTGAGTTAATATTCTGCGAATTCTCACCAGAAACATAGTGGAAAATTAATTAACTAACTGCACTGGGAGCAGGATGACTATATAGTTTATAAGATATGCAAATTATTGCAATGAGAAATGTAAATTATAAATGCCAGATGTTCTCTTTTTTTATATAAAAGGGATACAAGACTCCTTCCTGTTGTTTGAATTCTGGTCTGAAAAGACTTTTATGTTGAATAATTACATTTACATGATAATTCAATGCATGAATCTTACTTGTTTATTGCATTGATAGTATTTGCGATAAATCATGCCTCTCTTTTATGACATTGCATTCAGCCAAACAATGTTAATATTAAGTAGATTAAAATTATGAGCACATTCAATTTCATAGTCTAAAAGTATAGACCTAATATTGTGGCCTGCTTTAGCATGTTTGTGTATACATTTATGCTGCATTAATCTTATTGCACAGTTGGTATAAGACTCACCATAGTAAATTGCATTAAATGCTGATTGATTGCATTCAATTTTATAAATTATTTGAAGAGCTTCGTCTGGAGATAATTTGTCTTTAGTGTTGTTTTAAGAATAGGTGAGGTTCTAAAACTAATATTGAATTCGTTTGAGCGAATTGTCTGTTATATGTTTATTTTTTTCAACAGTATTTACTAAAATGAATTTTGTCATAACAGTTATGTGCATATTCTCTATATGTATGTATTTGAAAAATTTTCTGCCAAATATGATTCCCCTTTCAACAAATCATTAGTTATTGAAAAGGGTAAATGATCCCCAAATTTCATTTCTGCTAAATATAAGTTGGCCTGTATCTTCAAATCCTCTTAAATGTTTTCATCAGCCTTCAGTTGTTTATTGAACCCATTTTGTTACAACTTAATTCACAAAGTCTACAACTTTTGTATAACCTTAATGATTGATGATTTACTGTGTTTTTACATAAACTCAAAGTGTATCCAAAAAGTTTAATAATGTAATAAAATTTAAGATATTAAATAAAAGAAAGAAGAATATACTTAATATATTAGATAATAAATATGTAAGAAAAGTAGAAAGAAACATAAATGGTGTATATAAAATTGAATGCAAATCATGTAAAAGTAAAAATATAAAAACTAATTATGTGGGAGAAACAAAGAATTCAATTTATACCAGATTAATTCAACATAAATATGATAAGAGATTACATATTTATTTGCATTCATTAGAAAGAGGTCATATGTTTGAAAAAGATTGTATAAAAATGATTAATTACACAAATAATAGAAGGGATAGGAAAATTAAAGAGGCAATCTTGATTAAGAGTATAAAACCAAGTCTTAATAGGGATTTGAGGTAAAAATAATAATTTTATAAGCAGTTATTAATAATAATTAGAATTTGAAAAGATTAAAAGAAAAAAGTTAAAGAAAATGACAATAGAGGGAGTTTTAAACAAGTACAAATTATGATTTTTTTTGTCAGTTGGGTTTTGGAAATAGAATTAACAAGAAGTGGGTTATTTTTTGTAATAAAAAACAAAAAATAATTTGTAATGTGGGTAAAGTTAATTGATAGAAATATTTAATAAAAATAAGACAAGATTAGAAGTTGATTTTCTAATATAAGAAAAATTTATAATAATATGCATTAAATAGTCAAATAAATGTTAAAGTTATAATTAGTATATTAAATAATATTTTAAAAAATAAAATAAAGTGTTATAAAATAAATTAATATAAAATATTGATAAAATTATTTAAAAGGTAAAGTAATGAAATGGGAAATGATTATTTATAAAGGTCATATTAAAATGTATAATTATTTTTGTTTATATTGTGTATTTAATTATGTATATCAATATATGGATAAGTGTATTAATTGTATAATTATATATTTGAATATTGTAGCTTTGATGATGACTGCAGGACAGTCAAAACTGTAAGTTTAAAACAAATAAATGTATTGATAAAGTGTCTAAAAAGGTGTAAATGGTATAAGGTCTGAGTAGCTCACTCACTTATACAGTCTGTCTTCACTATACCCAACCACATAAGTGGTATAACAGTTGTGTTCCCATAATACATTTTAGTCAGACATCAAACAGAACACTAATAGATTATGTAATTGTACAGGAGTTTTTTTTTTGTTTTCATCAGGATGTAATCACTATATATTGTTAATAAATTATTATTGAAATGAAGTAACTAAGCTACATGGAATAGTTAGAAGTTAAACGAAAAACAGAGTTTTTAAAATAATGAAAAACTTTGTGTCTCTCAACAGTTTTTATATTGTTGTAACCTTAAAAATAACTAAGTTTTTTCATTCAAATTTTAAAAATGTAATTGATAATATTCGTAAGAGGAAAAATGTTTTAAATGAAATTTACAACCATTAAAATTTAATAATATAAAATTAATAATAAAAAAGAATTGCTGGTAAATAATTGTTGTAATCTTACAAATAGTTAAGTTTTTTAGTTAATGAGATTTTCTTGGAGTATTTTTTGTTTCAATTTTAAATTCATGTCTCAGACCATTAAAAGCATTTTCATGAGCTTAAATTAAATATTGCCTGCATTTATATTAGCATGATAACATTAGCATAAAATTGTTATTTGAGAAAGTATGTCCAGAGGTTGAGGTTGGTGAATGAAATATAATATGGATTTTGTGCAATTGTAATATGCACCTATGAAATTTATTTGGAAAACAAAATTAAAATTTTTTATCCCATTGCAAGTCAAATTCTTCTTCATCAGTGTTTTATACAAATACAATGAATGAGAAGCAGTAATTAATATGTATGAACTATCCAGATGACAAGAAGCATTTTTCATTCTTATTTTATAGACAGTTAAAAATATCTAGATATCCATTTACTGATCACTGATGAATGGTTAGCTACCTTAAAAATGTTTTAAGGCTTTTAATAAAAAAATTCAAATTTACTCAGCCTAGAGTGGAATCCACATTATAGCTAAGATAAGCAAATGCACTATCATTATACCATGAGGGAAACTATAAGAAATCTATTATTGATTTTGAACAATTTTAAAATATTTAATTACTAAATATAAACCTAAAATCATATGAAGTCTCGATTCTTTTGAAATATAAATTTTAATACCTTATTTTTTTTATAATTTATATAATATTCATAAATAGGAGATTTGAACTCAGACTTTCAGGCACCCTTCAACTATCCACACTATCTCATACAACTGATATACATGACCACACACATGTAGAAAAGATAAATAATTACCAATAAACGTATTTCGTGCTAAACCAGCACTCATCAGTTGATCCAGATTATCATCTCCCACACATATATGTAATCAGTGCTCAGTTTATATTAAAATAGCAAATCTTCATACTTTAATGGACAGCCTTCAATATATTCTAACCTCCAACTTTTCAGCCATCCATATCATTGAAAATCTGATGATGAAAATTCAAATCCCATACTGATGCTAATATTATTGATATAATATTCATAAATACAAAAACTTTTAAACCAATAATATTTTTGTATCTGAGTCCTTATTCATATTAAGTTTTCTAATAATCAGCCACTCTTTAACCTTTTTTTCTTTATTATTAATATAATATTTCATCTTTATAGTATCATCTTCAAATTTAAGATCAGTTTATTTATCATATATAAAGATAGGAGACATTTATCTAATTTATATTGATTTAACTTTATTTTAATTGAATTCCATTTTATACTTTTTTTAATATTTATTTTATATATAGGGAGTTTAAACTCAGACTTTTGCATGACTCTTAATCATCCATGCTATCTCATACTGCTGATACACTTGATCTCACACATGTCAAAAAGATAAATAATCACCAATATACATATTGCATACTAAACCAGCACTCATCAGTTGGTCCAGATTATCATCTCCACAATATATACAATCAAAGCTCAGCTTATATTAAGATAGTCAATCTTCATACTTTAATGGACAGGCTTCAATTCTCTCCATCCACAACTCTTCAGCTGTCCATTTCATTAAAAATCTGATGATGGAAGGCTCAAATCCCACCTTAGTGCCAACCTTCTCATCCTACCCATGTTGACCACAAGTCACTCCGACCCCTAATGTACAGGATATAATCCATTTACATACATATACAAGGGATGGGAAGACCTTAAAGCACTTAAAATACATTAAAAATGAAATTAATATTTGAAAAATATAAAATGCAAAATAATACTTTGGAGAAAAAAAATTGTTTTTATTATTTTATTAAAAATAAACTTGTTGAAACACTTTGTTTGTGTCAAGTCAGGAAAACAGTAAACAATCGTTATGGTAGTCAAAAGTATAGAGTTAGAGCATTATACTGGGAATTAATTGAAGAACATACTAATTAAATTTATTACTAACTAAGACAAATAATACGGCAGGCATACGTAAAAGTATTGAAATGGCTTGGATTTATTTTTCCATGCTTAATATTATATTTAAGCAAAACATATGTAATCTTTAAAGAACTTTTAAATCAATTTCCTTACTTCTTTGGATTTGTGGCTGTAAAACATGGATTTCCAATTTTAAAAATAAAACCAATATTACAAATCATACATGCACAAAATTGTTGTCATGGGGATAAAAAATGATAGAAAAAATAATAAAATTGCATCTGGCTAATGCTAATGTAATTGTAAAAAAATAAATAAAATCACAGTTTGTGGAATATTGCAATTTTACTATGAAATACAAAAAATAAAAAATGTCCAGGATTAAACATATGTTAATTTTTATCTTATAAAGCATTTCAACTGTATTAAGAAATAAATATGAAATAAATTTGCTTTTCAGTAAATATAATCAAAAATGGTAAGCACAGCGCACATATTGTGTATAATATTACAGAAAATACTTTTTTTTTTTAATTAAAGTAACTAAAAATAGTGTATTTTTAAATGTTTTCATAAAAACTTTTAAATATTGTATAGAAAATAAAAACACAGAATATTAATTAAATTTCATTTTTTTAAATTGTCTTAATGAATTATTGTAAATTTATTTTTGAAAAAGTAAAACTATTTTTAACCACAGCTGATATATGCAGTCCTATAACTTAAAGACTACAAGCAGTATATCATACCACTCCTCAGAAAAATATTTGAATTATATAATTGTCATTCCAAAATTTGATTTTTTTCTATTAAAAGCATTATTTACAATAACTATTAAATTACATTCGAATATCGGTCTTTCAAGCCAATTGTGCAAACGCTTTGCGAGTGTTAAATAATAAATGAATACCCTCTGTCCAATACAAGATATAGAATTTATGCAGGAATAAAAAGAATCCCTCTTATTCCTACGACTCAAATATTTATATATGAGCAAATCTGAAGTACTGGCACAGAAGGTGTGACAATAGAATGGTCACTTTAAATTACTATATACAATGTCTGAATGAATGACGCCGATGAAATTTTCTAGAATTTACTAAACGTCATTCGTTTTATTGTCACACCTTCTGTGCCAGTACTTCAGATTTGCTCATATATAAATATTTGAGTCGTAGGAATAAGAAGGATTCTTTTTATTCCTGCATAAATTCTATATCTTGTATTGGTCAGAGGGTATTCATTTATTATTTAACACTCGCAAAGCATTTGCACAATTGGCTTGAAAGGCCGATATTTGAATGTAATTACAATTGTATACAGACGCTATAAAAATAAATGCTTATTTAAATAACTATTAAAATATTGTATAAAAAAATTAGAAAACACAAAATTACAAAAATGGAGAAATAAAATGACTTTTATTTAAAACAGCTTCTAACTAGAATCTTTTTTTTTCTTTTAATCAGTTATTATAATAAGATAAATTTTATTTTTAATATTATAATTATTAGTTACAATAAATATAATATTTGTCTAAAAAGATAAAAAAAATAGCTGTAATTTGCAAAGCATGGAAAAAAATTATTTGATTTTACACTACAAATGGTATGAGACATTGCTAATTCTAAAAACATGGAGCATAAACATTGTACTATATGAGCTAAATTTAAACTAATTTGACTTTTGCAAAATAAATACATATCTAGAAATGTAATGAAACAGATACCTGTTCTATTTAAAAAATTATATAAAATTAAGATATTTGAAAATTTATATTTGTATCCCACACTGGTTGTAGCCAATGCAGTTTTATTATAAAAAATATTAGGTTATTCATATTTTATAAAATTATGGTTGTGCATATATTCATATGTGCATGTGTAATAATTATATAATAATTATATATTGGACTACTTCTATTATCTAATTGTAAATGTTAAATACTTTTAGAAAATTCCAAATTTCATTTAAACTTTTCAAATATATTCAACTGTTAATAATAGCATACAGATTAGTATATAATTCAAGGTTTCATAAAATATTCTGCTCTCTTCTCCAGGTATTGCTGGCTTGAGTAATGTCACATCTGAACATTTAAATATATGAATAGTGAATCTGAAGTAACGTTTTAACCAACTAACTCTTTTGTCAAAGACAATATTCAATAGTAACTTCATCAACTCATCTCTGATTTCTCCTCTTTTTCCTAATGATCAAGTTTATAAGTGACTTCCAACCATAATGACTGTTGACTTATGGGATTATTTGCCATTGTCGTGTCAGCAGATTCTTTTAAATTTTTTTCATCGTACTTTTTCCTCTGTTCAATATTTTTGATTTTGTTACTTTGTACATCGTAGTGTGCTACATTTGATACATATGCTTTTTCTTTCCCAATCATATGTCTGTGCTCTTTTAACAACTTTTTGCACCTGTGTATGACTTTTTATGTTCATATGGTATTTTGTAAATACAGATTTTGTTTTTTAGAATTTCAGGTTTAGATACTATAGAGTTTAGGAATCTAAACTTGATATGCCAAAAAACAAATACAGCATCTGTGAAATACCGTGTGAAATTTGGAGAGATGTAAATTGATGAAACCAGCCACCCTATTGTAAAAGTTATTGAAAAAGTACAAACTTATGACTGCAAAATAAAAAGCAAATGTTTCTAAAATAACAGACCACATATATAAAATGAATATATGTTTGATTGGGAAAAGACAAAAATATTTGACAAAAATTAAAAAATACAAAAAAAAAATTTAAAGAAATTGTTCACATGACAATGACAAAGAATCCTATAAGTCATTCTAGTGTGGTAATTCTGACATCTGGAATCAACTTGATACTTCATAATGTTTGGACTTCACTCATTGACCTTAGGGGAAAAAATGGAAAAATCAGAAGGATCCATATAGATAATTATGTAAAATTTTCTATTGAGTTTTATTTGATGGAATAGTCCACTTGATTAGAGTATTACCTTAAATTCAATGCACACAAATCTAAAGGCCCGGATTCAATTCCCATAATAGTAGTGTCATGATCAGCTAAGCACACCCAAAGAAGATAGAAGAGTATTACTCACAACATTGGGTTCTTTACTAAGTTTGTGTATTATTAATGTATTTGAAGACTCACTAAAGTTTAATTTTTCTTAAGACATTCATCAAATAGTATTAGATGATAGAAATTATCATTCCTATTAAAAATATCATCATCACAAGCTTTCAGACAATATTATTTACACACATACATAAGTTGTTCAAATACAATTACCAATTAACTTAGTCTCCAACTTGTAATATATCAATGTGAATATTAACCAGTACTTGAAAACAGTTTCATTAAGAAAGAAACACATTCCCCTTTAGCAAAACGTTTTAATTCACTTTAAAAGTTGAATTTAAAGTGAAATAGCATGACGTTTTGCCTTTTACAAAATGTGCTAGAAATCTAATGAAAGAACTTAAACCGTAATTTCATATAGGTAATTGATTATCAGATATAAATCATATCACTTAGCTAATGCTTTTATATTATTCATCTATTGATGTTTAAATCAGTAAATAATTAAAGAGCCTAAAACATTAATTAGATTTGAGAGAGAAGTTTATTAATTCTAGTCCTTCAAATGAGATGATGTTATTGACTCAAGAATGGTCTTATAGTAAAGCAATTTTGATAAGATGCAATTAAATGGTACTTTGAAACCATGCCATATAATGTTTGGAGTTATAAGTGATAATAGCTGCGCATATCAAATTTGAAGTTTATTTATTTTGAATTGATAGTCTGTCTGAAATTAAATACTCATATTAACATGATGGATGTGATAAAGTAGAAAGTGCTCAAAAATCTTAAATAATTACATCATGTTATCATGGATTTCCTATGCTTTATACTAGCTGTTAACACAGTGGCAAACTTGACATACAGTTTTGTCTTAGTAATCAATGGATGAAAGAAGGTTTGCACTGGATGGCCTTATCGTATGAAGAATTTGTATCTGAATAAACAGCTTGAGGTGAGCATTGGAAATTGTGATCATATAACATGTTAGTTGCTTAATAACAATCCTGTTTATGGGATAATGGTGACAGTGAATTTTAAAAAATGAATGGCACCAAAATGTATGGATATTAAACTGGGTTCAGATCTATATAACTATAATAAAATACTTAAACTGAAACTTTGTGTTTTCCTCTTGGTCTCATAGTTTATCATTAATGAAACAGGTAAAAAGTGGCTGTTGGACAGTTACATTAGAGCTTTAAGTTCTAGGTACAGTACTCTCAGATCCAAGACTCTTCATTGATTAAGGACACAAGCTAGAATCTAGTCTAGGAATATTGGATGAGTACGCATTATATAGTGATTTTATGCAAAAACTTTCTCACATCTATTGATTACTAAGGCTTGCACTGGATGGCACTACTGTAAGGAGAGTTTGCTATTGTTTCTTAAATAATTGACAATTGATGTTTGGATTTGCAATTTTAGGTTTTTTAACCAGAACAATTATTTATTTGCATATTAAAAATATAAAAAGATTATAAGTTTTACTTATTTGCTTAAAAAATTAGATTAAGGCTAATTAGGGTTATTGCAATTAATATAATTCAGTCATCATAACCATTATCAATCCACTGCAGGATGGTCTCTCCAAGTTTAATCCATCTTCTCCAATCTTCAGCTTCTCTTCTCCACATCATCCCTGCACACTTTCTTATTTCATCCATCCATCTCACATGTGGTCTCTGTCTGGGTCTTTTACAATCTCTTAGAATCCAGTTTAAAATTTCAATTGTCCATCTATTATCATCTCTTCTAGCAATATGTCCAGCCCAACTCCACTTCAATCTTTTAATTTTTTCAATGAGGTCAGTAACACCCGTTTGTTCTCTTACCCATACATTGCGTTTTCAATCTCTTTTTGTTACTCCCAACATACATCTCTCCATACTTCTTTGAGTGGTCTGAAGTCTCTGTATTGCTCTTCTATTAAGTGTCCAAATCTCAGATCCATAAGTAAGAACTGGTAAAACACATTTGTTAAAAACCTTTCTTTTCAAACACATAGACATATTTCCTTTTAGTATCAAGTTATTTCTACCAAAAGCACTCCAACCAAGTTTAATTCTATGATTAATTTCATCCATTGTTTCCATCTGTATTAATAATCTGACCAAGATATTTGTAACTGTTAACTTCTTCTAACTCATCACAATCAATCTTTATTTTCATATTTTGAAAAAATCCATTAAACATTACTTTAGTCTTTTTAACATTTATCTTTAGTCCTATTTTCCTACTTTCATCTGATGACTCCTGCAACATTTCCTGCAGCTCTAAAGCATTATTTGCAAAAACAACTACATCATCTGCAAAATCTAAATGACTTAAATAATTTCCATTTACTTTCACTCCTTTAGTTTCCCATTTTAATCCACAAAATACTTCTTGCAGCACTGCTGTAAAAAGTTTTGGAGATATGGAGTCACCTTGTCTTACACCTTTCTCAATGTTGACTTACCCAGTATCATTATGTAATCTAATTGTTTCTGTTGCATTTTTATAAATATTCTTCAAAATATAGAAAGGTCAAATGAATATGAGTTGTCATTATGTTTTGGATTTGTAGATTATGAAAAGGCATTTGATTCTATAAACATTTCTTCAGTGATTAAAGCATTGGATCATCAAGGTATAATTCAGTACATGGATATAAATAAAAGTGAAATTTTTTTTTACAAAATATCCATATCTCACATGCAATATAACATTTTAAAATTATTAAAAAGATGCATTAGGATAAAAGGTAACTGACAGAAAAACTAGTTCTATTTACAAATAATAAACATATTAGTAGGATTATCAATTTCATGAAATAGGTCACATGATGTTAAGGGATAACCAATATGCAAATGAGAAAGAATATGTTATAAAATGAAAAATAATATACTAGATAATTTGTTAATTGTAATTATATGCATAATCTCCTATATTAATACGGTAAAAAATTATATGTTATTGTATTAAATCATTTTATTAGAAGCAGTACTTATGGAAATGAAATTATCTCCATGAAGAAGTAACACTGTACATCTGAAAGTCTTTTAATGTGTACATTATTTATTTTTAGCTGAATTCCAAATTCTATTTATAATAAGTAGAATAGACTGTACTATATATATATATATATATAGATATATATATATATATATATATATATATATATATATATATCTGTTGAATTAAATATTTGCATGGATTGTTATATAAAGAATAGAAATGAATAGATTATATCCATTTAAACAGGGATAACTTTTAGCTTTTGATGTTATAAAAAATTATCAATTACTACAAATTGACAGATCCTGAAGCTAAACAAGTTTTCTCATTAATCTTTAATTGCTCTTTTGTAGAAGTTTTTTGTTGGAAGAAAAGCTGTCTAATATTAAATGGGACATTGTTGGACTTTGTGAGGTTAAAAAAAAGTCCAAGAAATAATGAAGCACAAATAGTGTGGAATTTATTTTAATAAAAAATGAAATAACAGAAATGTGAAGATTCACAGTATAGAAGTAAGAGTGGCTAAATTAATTGAGCATTGAATTTAATAGAAGATACCAAATGCAGATAGTATAGAAGTAAGAGTGGCTAAATTAATTGAGCATTGAATTTAATAGAAGATACCAAATGCAGATAGAACAAATAACATTTTTAAATTATCATGGAAAACTTTACCACAAGAATTGGTGAACAACCCAAAGATGAATGTGATATGACTGAATTTGATTATGGCAATAAAAATGAGAAAGGACAAGATTTGTGGAGTAAAAAATCTATACACTATATACTCATTCTTTGAGAAATATGCTAATCAAAAATGGGCATGAAAGAATTCAAATAAAAGTACATCATAATTGAATTATATATTTTCTAACAGATAATAAATATTTTAAAACTATAATGTTTTTAATAGATTCAACACAGGAAGTGATCATCAATTAGTGAGGTGTAAAATATAGGTTATTGCAAATCAGACAGACAAAAACTAATTTTAAAAAAACCAATACGAGCAATTGATATTCCTAATCTTCAAAAAACTCCAATAAATTTAAATTAAAATCTGCAAATTATAGAACATTAATAGGGAATTTTGTAATTGGTTCAGGTTCATAAGATAAATGATATTCTATTGTGAACTGCAAGAAAAATTGTTTTTTTCATGTGTCATAACATCGGCCAGGAAGCGAACTCGCTAACATGGACAACTGCTTGTAAGGCAGCTGTGCTGACTTCTCGACCACCAATGCTTGACAAAAGTTGTTAACAAAAAAGCAGCAATTTACCAATAAATTTTCTATTGAGACAATGCAATATATGTAGAAAAAAAAGAATATGAAAAATTTTAAAAATAATTTATAAAATGAATTGAATATCTACAGTTTTGTAAGATGGCACAAAAAGAAGTTAATAATGATGTAAAAAAATATAACTGTGAATCATCAAAGAAAGCTATACAAAAGTATAAAACTTTCACAGGTTTAAAAAATATATAAGTATTGAAGAAATGTTATTTCAGCTATAAGAATAAAAGAGGACTTCTACTAAAAGAAGAAATGACCTTATGGAATATGTTGAAGAGTTCTATAACAGATTATATAGTAATAAAGAAGAAAACACATTATCATTTACATTATCTGAATAAATGCAAATATACTATTATTAAGTGCTGAAAATACAAAAAGAAATTAACCTTCAATCATGTACTGTTTTATGAATATTACTCCATGCACTCACCCATCAGTAAGAATTGGTGTATATATGAATATTCTCTAAGATTAAGTGATTCAAATAAGCTTTTAAAACTGTTACTGATATGTGAGTGCATGGAGATTTATAATAGTTATGAAATAGTAAATAATTAAAGGTTAATTACCTTGTGCGTAATCATCTGAATTATTAATTATTTCAAATGAAGAAGTAAGATAAGAAATAAAATATATGAATAGGGGGAAAGTGCCAAGAAATGGTAGTATTATTACTCATAAAAATGCATGAACTGCTAGAAAGGATGTAGTGGTAATATTAATATTTAATAAAAAATGATGATGAAGATATTAGAAATTATAGACCTATAACTCTTCTTTTAATTAATACAAAATCATTGCCAAACTAAATTGCGACTCATCAATAGCAATGTTTTGATTCTAACCAATCAAACAAGCTGAATTTAAATGTGGTTTTATCATAGTAGATCCTATCCACATATTGATAGAAGTAATACACAAAGACTAATGAATATGAGGTGGCATTATGCTTCAGATTAAAAATGCATTTGATTCTATAAACATCACCACATAAGGTCAAGCTTTATATTGTTAACATATAGACTCGTGATATTTTCATATTCTGAAGAATATTTATTAGCATGCAACAGGGTGAAAAGATTAACATTGAGAGAGGTATAAGACAGGATGATTCCATATTTCCAAAAAGTTTTACAACAGCTTTACAAGTAGTATTTTGTCAATAAAAATGCAAAGATAAGACAGTAAGTATAAATTGTGATTATTTAAATCATCGAAACTTTGAAGATGGTGGGATTGTTTTTGCAAATAATGCAAACGTTGCAAGAATTATCAGATAAATGAAAGAAAATAGAATTAAAAATAAATACTAAGAGAAATTAAGTAATGTTTAATTTCTCAAAAGAATAAAATAAAGGTTGATAATCATAAATTGAAAGAAATTGAGAAGTACAAATATTTTGTTCATATTATTAACAGATTGAGAGATAATGGATGAAATTAATCATAGAATTAAATTTGAATGGAATGCTATTGATAGAAATAACTTACTAAAACAAAATATGTCTATGTGGATGAAAAGCAAAATCTTTAATATAAATATTTCACCAGTTTTTACTTAAGGATCTGGGATTTGGTCACTTAACAGAAGCATTGTAACTTTATCTTTCTTATTGCATTGTCAAATCCATACAATATTAATATCATTTACTTTCTTTATTATTGTTACAATGCTTCATATAAATGCAACCTATTATTGATGGTTTTGATTGCCTCAGTGATCTTCTTCGGAATTTTTACTTATTAAAAGATGCAAAACTCTCCATACAATAGTTCCACTCAATACAAGACAGAGTAATCAATGGATTCCAGAAGGCTTGTGCATAAAATCCCTATCTAGTGCCTACTCATCCAATATCCTCACATTAGTTTCCAGCTTGTGGCTTTCATCAGTGAGAAGTCTTGGATCTGAGAGCACTGCAACTAGATCTTAGGATCTAATGCAACCCTCCAGCAGCCACATTTTATCTCTACTTAACTACAAAACTATGATTTGTAACAGTTATGAGCAAGCATAAGAAACAGTGATAATGTGATATTTACTGGTTTAATTTCTACTTATATTGTCATTTGAAAACATACATTGAAAATATAGGTAGAAATTTTGAAAAAGATTGCTGGGGCAATCAAAAACATCAGTAAAGGGTTGTAATTATATGAAGCATTGTAAAAGTAATAAAAAAAGTAAATGATATCAATATTAACAGAAGAGTAATATAAAAACTTCAGACCACTTAACAAGGTTTGGAAAGTTATGTATTAAGAGTAACACTAAGAGATTAAAAAATAAATAGAAAGGTGAGATAATAAAGCAGGTAATACTAACATCAGTGAAGGAATTAAAAGATAGAAATATAACAGGTAGACATATTGTTAGAAGAGATGATAATAAATAAATGATTGAAGTATTTTATTGATTATTCAAAGGATTATATTTTCTTCTTGGTATACATTCAAAGTACATAGAGATTACACTTTGTTTATAGTAGCATAAAATTATTATTATTTTCATATGTCAAAGCGTTGACCGGGAAGCGAATCCGGGCCTGCTGCTTGGAAGGCAGCTATGCTAACCGCTAGGCCACCATTGCTTGACAGCACAAAATTATTCTTCCATCATTTTGGAGATACTTAGAATTTGCCACTGTACCAGTGCACCAAACCACACAGGATACTAGATTTAATTGCTATAATTGTAATAAAATGTAGCGTGTTTTAATTTGTAATACTATATATATATGAAGTTTTATCCACGTGAACGTATTTTATTTTATCAAGCCAAGTTTTATTTTTTCATTGATTAATGTTTTTTTAAAAAAAAATCTACAATTTATTCTTCTTTTTACTTTATATATTTTTTACTAATATCCATTCTTCTTTTTTCTTAATAGAAAACTAACGTTTTACTGTTATGGCTGATTGTTCTTTTTTTAAGTGAAATGACCAAACCCACTGACAGGAGATGAGCTATGTCCCTGTCTGCCATCCTAAAATAGTGTTCCTTTATGTTGTTGTCCTTTAATAGAAGCTTTTTCCTCCGCTGCCTTAATTACTATGAGTTTAGAAGAAAGAAGAGAAAGAGAAGGGGTAAAGAGAAATCCTTTAAGGAGCAATTAACAAAAGGGAAATATACCCAAGGAGTAAAATAAGTCTATAGAAAAAAAAATCAATCTTTCATAGACCTAAGAATTAGTCAAATATAGACAAAGGCATGTGTCTCCCCTTCTAAATTTCTTAATGGCAGCTGAGAAAAGAAAAGATGTAGATAAATAAACAGAAAAATAAATTTTGGGTTTTATAGACAAACATGTAAAAAGACAAATTATATCAATTTAAAAAATAATTACCGATTTAAAATATAAATTGCAAAAGTTGTATATATATAAAAGAGACAATAATATCTATTGTAAAAAATGTCTTATGATAAATAAATCATAGGTTCACTTTCTGCTTGATTGAGTCAATACCCGATAGATGTCCGTACTGTCACTTTTTTTTTTTTTTTGTAAATGTACATATTTTTTTAATACATATTAATTTAATTTTTTTTTAATCAAAAACAATTGTCAAAAACATAAATTAATTTTAACGAATACCAACTTAAATCACTAGCCGTTTACCAGGAATAGGAGTTAACATATAGAAAAGCAATTTAATAACTAGTAGATGACTTATGACTATTTATCATAACCAAAGAAATAATTCACTATATTTCCTCAACATTTAATATCATCTACTGTGAGCTTGATTAATTAATGGACACTAGATAGGAATTACTATATCCACGTCCAGTGATGGGATTCAATTAAAGTATGAAATGGTTTGGTGTGCTACCTTTTTTATGTTTAACACTTATAAACAAAGCTATTTTATGCAAGACCACATCACATGTGTAGACATTCTCATAACATAAACTTTTACGACACAATTTGAACTTATACTTTTAATTCAAAAACAAAACAGTAATTTCTTTTATTTTGTCAATAATAAATGTAAAGGTGTCGCTACTATCGTTTCGGTGATTTTCAGTTTGGAATGATAGCTTGATAGCTTAAAATGTATAAGGTAAATAAATGGTGGTTGCTTGAGGGAGAATACATTTAATCCTAAAGATCCAAGTATATTGTTCTAAAATCCAAAACTTCTTACTTATGAGAGCCACAAGCCAGAAACCAGACTGGTGATATTGGATAGAACATCATTACAACTGAAAAAGATTTGTTAAGTTCTATTATGTGCCAAATCTGTTGTGTTTGGTTAGGCTTGCAGGTTCGTTTCCAAACCAACAGATACAAAAAGAACACCTATTCAGTAATTAATACGTATAATTTATTAGTACAAAATATATACACACATTAGTTAAACAAATGAACAAATACAGTTGATAGGCTTCAATGCT
>JAQFVV010007683.1:60000-66190 GCA_028023455.1 Epiperipatus broadwayi
AATATAAATATGTCCCTCTATACAAAAAATAACTATTATGCAAAAATATTTAAAAGATAATTTCATAAATTTTTGTAACTTAAATAGGTTTGAATTATTTAGAAAAATTTTTAAAGAACTATCCATAAATTATATTGCTTGACACTTGTATTACTTTTTATTTTTATGCTCTTACATTCATTATATCATTCAAAATCATTTTCACTATTCTCACTTTCATTCCAATTTGAATATACATCTGTTTGAGCTAAATGATATCTACTATTTGTATGAATATCAATTATTCCTCTCTTGTGTTATATATTATGACAATTATTAAACATCTTAACATCATTTGTGAAAGAAATATCGATATACTTTCATCTTGCCCTCTCACAAAACTATCAACTTCAAATGGTTTAATCATTACTTTATCAACTTATAAAACTATCTTTTACAATGATTCCTGTAGTGATAGATAGCAATTAAAGTATAGAGTATGGAATAATAACAAGAATGACTCAAAAGAATAAGATAATATCATCATAGATACAGTGCAAATCATAAGAATAGGTCAAAATTCATCAGGCACCTACGATTCAAGTCATGGCTCTATTATAGCACTTATGGGCAAAAAGGAAATGCACCTGTCCACAGAAAATGATATACAGCTCTATATTATTTATATATTTTCATAACTTTAAAATATTCAAATATAATTCACATACAGCTGATTTCAATATATTCCTAACACCTAGGATTTCCAAGAATATTACTCTCCTGACCACCATCCTATATTTTCCTAACTGAATAACTCACTTAACATCATAAAATATACAAACAGCATTCTAAAATAACTTCCAAAACACAATATTAAAGAAACAACAAAGATTTAAATGAATGTCAAGATGTTTTTTTAAAACTTTTCATGCACAAATGATCTTGACAAAAATTTAAAAAAATACATTTGTACAATACATTTATTTATTTGTTATTATACAATTTACAGATCAATATTAGGTTTTTTTATATATTTCAACAGACAACATTCACAAAGGTAAAACATTAATAAATTAAAGATGTTATCTAATGTATGCATATTCAAGCATTCACATTAAATAAATATTTTAAAATATCCTTTGATGTTTTCAAACATTCGTCACCATATATCAATTCTTTTATAAAACTACACACAATGATAATTTTATCAACGAGTCATTCCACTTTTTAATATTAAATTCAAGCAATATGAAATATTAATCGTGAAATACTAACTAATATATATCATTTTTAAATGAAAGAAACAAAATTATTAAGCCAAAATTTAATCTAAATAATAATAAAAATTATCAATGATCTCATTATATTGCTAAGATCATTCATGGCAATCCACTTCTTGGACTATACATCCAAAAAAACCAATTATGATTGTAAACCACCCTGTGCAGAAAACCACTTTCTGACTACCCATTTTTTTATTTAATGTAATAATAAAAGTAATCTATCTTAAGACTAAATTTAAAATGTAATAACAAAAAGTTAGTTTTAAAATAAAAAATTGTAATATTCTAAATACTAACATTAGACTTAATATTAAAATAATAATAATAATAATAAAGTTTTAAAGTTACAAAAAGATTTTGTTTCTCCTGCTTGTAAGCTAAATGCTTGTCTGAAATCTTGCACCATTGCCTAGTTATGGGTGGACAGTATTGTACGCGGGTCATATTCTTGTCTTGGTACCATTTGGAAAAAAATACAAATAATATTATAAAATCCACTAAAACACAAGAAGAATATTAATCATCCTGAAAGATAAAATGTTTATGTCAGTCCTTTCTGATAATTTTTATCCAGGCATTTAATATCTTCTCAAAGTAAATCAAGATTCATTTTATATGAAAATAATTCCTTACACACATTTCAGCCATTGTGTATAGCAGATATACTGCAGTTAATATAATATAAGTAATATTTGCATTTTCAAATGGTTGAAAATATTAGTAGCAAATATTATATAATATAAATCATTTATTTAATACATATATCAGCAGACATATAGTTCATGAATTAAAATAAATATTTCTTTCTTTAAAAATTTATGATTTTTTTATCCTTTTAAAAATATATATTTTTACTAAATATTTTTCTCTTCCAGGAAAAAAAGCAGCTATATTATTCAAAGCATTTATTAATTGGTATAATTTCAATTTTTTAAAAGGTGTATCAGAGTTCATTATTTCCAGATAGGATATTATTTTTAAAGTATATAATTTAAGTCATTCAAAAGTTATCTTCTTCGATTTGAATTTTAAATACATTATTCTTAAAATTTAAGTCCATTTTGACTTTTTTTAAAGACTAATAAAATGTGAATTATTATCAATTTCCGTACAGTTATTGATGTCATAAGCTAATATTCAGGTAGAACAAATTGACAGGGAACTTTGGTGTTTAGTAAATCATTATATAAATAGTTATTCTAATTATATTTTTCAAAAACACTTTCAAGTAAAATAATAATTTTAAAAAAAATTATTACTATTGCAATATAAAAAAATATATAGTTATATATTTCAAACTAAATCTGTCTTAACCAGAATCTGTAAATCACTGAAAATCTATAAAAATCTGTCTAGACTGGCCTCAACATCTGTTTTTATACTGGTCTTAATCCAATGATTTCATTGGTCAAGACTGCTTGTAACAATCTGATAATTTACATACCTACATCAATATCACTTTTAAAATTAAATTTTAAAATTATGAGTCATCAATATTAAATATCAAATTATTTAATACCTTGAATATTAAATATTTTTATCTAAAAAAATTAAATATCCTTATTAAAACAATTTTTTAATATTTAAATAACCTGAAATTGACTTAAAATAACATATTTCATTTAAATAAAATGATAATAATTCTATTCATTATTTTTCTAATATTATCTCTAGATGTAATATTTGTTACACTTTATTATGTATCAAATTTTTGTTAACAAGCTAAAATTAAAGTTTTCTTTCCCTAACTTTCTGAAAGCACACATATTCACATAATCACCTCTAATTATGTGATACTCTCAGTACATTTTAAGCTAATATTAACTTAAATCATTTTAAATATTTTGAACAAAAATAATTATCTTAAACCTATAATATAAAATATTTACTGCTATAATTAAGCTATTCTACCATTATATTATCTTTTAAATATAATAAGTAAATATTAATATTATCTTTTAAACAACTTATATCATTTTATATTTAATTCATCTCAAAATGAGTTCAAACTATCTAATCTATCTTTATAAGTTCATATCTACTGAATTTAAACCCCTACTACCTATAATATGAAAATTTATATGCTAAAAATAACCTAAATTTATTTTTTTTAATATGACTCTACCTAACTATCTGTACCTATTGTAAAGGGTACAATATATATATATATATATATATATATATCATATATATATATATATATATATATATATATATTGTGCCCTTGTCTGTAGGTCATAGGTAGGTAGAAGGGTCAAATGTGAAAAAAATTTTAAATTTTAAGTTATATTTAGGTGATATAAAAGTAATAATAGTTTTGTAATACAATTTTAAGCTAAAATACCTAACAGATCATAGTGTAATAAAGTATTTTTAAAAGTAAACAGTTAAATAAAGTTTAAATATCATTGCTTATGGTTGTGAAAGCTGGCCATACAAAATAACACAGCTATAGATAGCTAAAATTATTGTAATAAATTTAAAATAATAGTCTAAGAATTAATAGATTAAATAAATGAAATATAATTTTATAGTTAGTCAAAATTAATAGGATATATTTTTATTAATAAACTTTAGGATGGTGAGAGTTATATTTGGTTCTATAAGTTTCAATTTATTTTCCAAAATTTTATAAAGTACGTTAGTTTTGGTGATTTAAACCGAGACATAAATAAAAAAGAAATTATTTTATAAAGTTGATAGACACGTGATCGTATATTAAATGCCTTCACGCACACACACACTTGGTAGATAATAATAAAGTTTGTGAATTTAAAACTAGATATAATTGCCATCCATCATTAAAATTAAAAGTTAAAAATGTTATATATTGTCTTAATAATTATTTTAAAGATAAAAAAAAAATAAGTTTATCAAACTATAATTTAATTTAATAATATTAAGTTAAAATAATATTCCAGACATTACGTCATAAATATTTATTTAAAAGTACAGTTTATTATCTCAAAATAGAATGACTAATATTGTTCGCGCTAAAAACAAATATTGACCAATCAACGGATTTAAATTGGCAAGAAAAAAATCTAAGATAGACAGAAGCGGGAGACGGAATGTGAAAGTTGAAGAGGACGGTAACCTTTTTGAATTGCTTGTAACATCAAAGCTGAAAAAGTAGTTTAAGTTTATAAATTAATAATTATTCTAAAGTTAGTTTTTAACTGATAATATAATTTTGTATCCAGAAAGATGATTTGCTAATTTCTACGTGATCTTACCAGTGGATTTATTCAAATTTGACCATTCATACTACAGTAAAGATGGAAATACCAAAAATAATAATTGAAATAATTATTGAAAGAAAAATGAGTGAAAATTGTATAAGTTTTATGTTATTTGTGCTCAACCAGAAACTAAATCCTATAACGCTAAAAAAGAAAAGTAATACAAAGAAGACGCTGTGTGAAAATATAAGAAAGAAATTATTTATTATTGAGAGAATCTTATGACGAACATTTGTTTTATAAATACTTAAAACTAAGTCATATTTCTCTATGAGAAAAATCATAGTATATGTTCAAGTAAATATAAAGAGAATGAGGAAGAAAAATATGATATATTAAAGGAAAACATTATTTAAAAATATAATTTTCCAAAAGTAAAAAGTAGGAGAAAAGTCATAGTCCTATATAAAGTGCTATATAAATTTACTAAGAGGAACCTAGATTTTATCTCATCATAGAAAAGGAAAAAGATATTAAAATGGAAGAAATATTATTTAAACAGATATAAAATTAATCACTAAAGGAGGAAACGGATCCAGGGAAATAAAGAAAATTTATTGAATTTTATAAAATAAAGTACAAGATGCATCGAGGGAAAACCAAGCGCGCGGGGGAAAAGAAGAAAAAATTAGCAGACTATATCAAGGAGATATCAAGAATAAGTGGGAAAACTATGAAGAAAACTAAGGATCATCGTCTAAGAAGAATTAATAAGCATAATTAAAATTTTAAATAGAACATTAAGTGACTAGAGAAAATAAAGTATATTTTTTTTATTTAGCTTTGCAAGGAACGATTTTCCAAGCGAATCCAACAAAGATGTATCGTAAATATAATTTTAATATTTTTTTTTTATTGTATTTAAAGTATAAAATTTGAATTAGCTTAGGGAAACATATAAACATAAATTTTATAATAGTTATAATTAAAATATGAGCTAATGGAATGAGAGAAATATTAATAATAAATAAAATGTGTGTATGGAAAATGTTAAACACCTACTAGAAGTCCTGGAATGGAGAAGTTTACAAATACGATCCAGAGGATAGAGATCGTTGGTAATTTTAATATTATTGGTAATATGTAATATATATTTTTTTTATAGGTCATCTATTAATGAATGAAGTATGAAAGATGTTAAAAGTTATAAGTACACATTTATCCAACATCAAACATATATTTAAGAGAGTAGTAAAATTTTAAAATGTGCATGCAATAAATAATCTAAAAATGATTAATAATAAGTAGCATATTAATTATGTGATTCTTTTGAGTTTTATATTGAAAATATTCAAATAGTTTAGAACAGTAGAGATAGAAATATACGAGAAGTATAGTAAAGAATTTTCTTAAGAATAGCTGTATAGTTGAATAAAAATGAATTTTATTATTATTAGCAAGGTAGACAGAGAATTTGTCGATGTAATGAAGAGATGAATCTGAAGAAATCAATCAGATAGTGACTTGGGAGTACTGATGTCAAAGGAAACCAAGAGGATGTTTTATTAAACTATAAGGAATGAAATATGTGGATCATAATTATTTGTGTGACTTCAGTGTAGATAACTTCGCCCTATAACTGAGCACATATATTCTGGACAGTGTTTTTTACATATCTTTGAAACTTTCTGATGTGATGAAACTGAAGAAATAGCTTTAGCATCCTTCCAATACTAGAGGCAGATA